>JAHDVE020005982.1:0-292828 GCA_022606495.2 Halesus radiatus | reverse complement strand
TACTTGTAAATAATATGTATTAACAGGAAACAAAAACTGTCTACTGTAATATTATGAATAATTTTTAGCAAATTTACTTTGTTTCAAAACAATACTTATTAATAGTTTTTGCTTTGACCGGATCTCATGTTTCCTAAAGTTTAACAGTTTTAAGTTAACATTAACCGAATCATTTATAAACGCAAACATTTGTTTTAAGCCACTTCAAGTTAATTAACGAATCGCCCGGTTTCGAAAGTAACCTTCCTTCTTCGGGACAATACTCAAACTAACATAAGATAAAAAATTGCATTCCACTAAATCTCTTCCATAGTACCACGTATTTTTTGGAATTTCTCCAACTTCTTCATTCATCCACCTGTGTGTCATACATTATTATCCTAGAGTTCAGTTGCAACAAAAACCATGACATCCCTTGCTCAAAGACAATTTTCATACTTAGGACCAAAATTGTTCAACATAATACCCGATACATGGAAAATGAAAAGTACAAACGTCCTGCGTAAACTGATCAATGTATGGCTTCTCGATTTAGGGAGGGTCAAAAGCGAACATATGCTCATTAATATATATGTACAATTTTAATAAAACCTTCTTATGTAATTCATCACTACTATACACTAAATCAAAAAAAAAATGCATATCATACTTTAATCTTGTATACTTTGAACTTTTATACTCTATACTTTAAACTTTTACATCACATCGCATATGTAATTCGTTATTACTACACACTAAATTTATTGTAAAAAAAGCATATCATACTTAATCTTTTATTTTTCAAACTATTATACTTTATATTTTATACTTGTACATCTCAATTGTAATTCATTATTACTCTACACTAATTTAAAAATGCATATCATACTTTAGTATCTTATACTTTAAACATTTACTCTCACTATACACTTTTACATCTCATATGTAATTTATTATTTCTCTACAGTAAACTAAAAAATGCATATCATACCTTTAACTAATATTCTTTAAACTTTCATACTTTATATTTTAAACTCTTACATCTCATTTGTAATTCATTATTATTCTACACTAATTTAAAAAATGCAACATACTTAAAAAAAAAAAAAAAACATAATATTTTTTTTTTCTTAAATTTACTTTATGGATTGTTTTATATTCTTTTATGTTATGTATATTAATATGAACTAATCTTATCAATTTTACTGTCCTAAAACGGGATTTGCTCCTAGTTGGACAGTCAAAGCCTTCTTAAATATATTATTATTATTATTATTATTATTATTATTATTATTATTATTATTATTATTATTATTATTATTATTATTATTATTATTATTATTATTATTATTATTATTATTATTATTATTATTATTATTATTATTATTATTATTATTATTGTTGTTGTTGTTATTATTATTATATTATTATTATTATTATTATTATTATTATTATTATCCTCTTAATTATTATTATTATTATTATTATTATTATTATTATTATTATTATTATTATTATTATTATTATTATTATTATTATTATTATTATTATTATTATTATTATTATTATTATTATTATTATTATTATTATTATTATTATTATTTCCTCTTCATTCATCTTTCATTAACGTCTGAATCATCTTAGTGTTGAGCTGTCTTAAAGTTTTTCAATACGTTTACGTCGTATTAACACTTTTTATCTCTATCTTTGTGTCATGTATTTTTTAGTACAATTCCGACTCATTCATCCATCTACCAACGCCTCATTTACTCCCTTATAGTTCCTTCCTACTTTCACTCGCTTCATATTCAAGAGCCGAAAACAATTATTTTATTTAGTTATCCTTAAATTTAAATATTAAAACAAAAACATTAGCCACTTATCTCACTAGGGCAATCCTGTGTTGAGATGGGCGGCTTTTCAATTTAATAACAATCAGTAAATAATTATAAGCAAATAATAATAGATGAATAAAAATATGTAAATATTAATAAGTACACAATAATAAAAATAGGTAAATAATAATAAGTAAATAAAATTATATAAATAGTAATAAGTACATAATAATAAAAATTGGGTAAATAATAATATGAAAATAAAATTATGTAAATAATAATAAGTAAATAACATGAAGGTAAAAAAAAACATATATAAGTAAATAGTAATAAGTAAGTGCTTTCAATACTGTTTAATTCACTTTTTTATGAAACGATGAACTTCCCCGACTTCTCTGTCCGTCTTCTCTGTATATTCAAATTATTAAAGTAGTGATTTATCAGTGTTGTTCTTCACGTTTACTTCGTTTCATTCATTTTTAGATAATCGCATTCGTTGCACATCTTTTTTGGAACGACCATACACCAAACTGATTTAGTTATAAGCACCCCATAATATATCTCCTTGCAGTTCTTTTATAAATAACTCTTTCTTCACATTTACCTTTAGCCCTTAGCCTTTACGACTGGTGTCTTAAAAACAAATTATCTCTTAATGTAAAAAAAATGCCAACTTATGAGATTCCACAGAAAAAAAACCCCATTGCTGTTTACTTACTTTCTCAATAATCACACCTTATTATCTGTTGTTGAAATCAGAGACCTTGGTATTACCTTTGACGCTAAATAAACATTCATTAAACATATTAATAATATAACCAGTAAAGCAATGCAAATGTTAGGATTTGTCTTTCGGAAAATTTAAGAACTGTCAAATTACTGTACACTTCTCTTGTTAGAAGTCAACTAGAATTTAACTCCAACATTTTGAATCCTTACTACAGCGTACATGAAAATTCCCTTGAGCGAGTCCAACATAAATTTTTACGTTACATTAATTTTAAATTGGGAATACCCATCGAAAACATTAATTACCTCTCTCTGTAACAATGAATGGGACTCGATACATTGAAAGAAAGAAGAATTTGTTCAGACCTATTTTATTTATTTAAAATGGTTAACAACTTGTTGAACTCCCCTGAACTTCTTTCTTTAATATGTTTCCATGTACCGAGTCGAACAGTTCGCTACAAATTACCTTATCATTGTAACAATATAGGATCAAACGTTGAACTCAATTCCATAATGAATCGTCTGCATGTACTTAGTAATAAATATGTTTTAGACGATGCTATAAATATTGAAAGGATATTAACGTACAAATATTACTGTATTGCGCCGGGATTTCTTAGCTATTTTTTTATTATTTACTTTATTATTATATTTTGTTATATGTTAGTTTATGTTATTCTTATTATTTATAATAACCTACTCATTGTACTCTATGCAGTAAATGTAAATTCTGTATTTTTCTAATTAAAATTATTGTTAATACTATGTATCATGCGGTATAAATTTTCGGTCGTGGTAAATTTTGAAAATACACAATATTATGGTTATTATTTCTATGTTACATAATTGTATTGCACTGTTGTAATTTAAGACTTGTTATATGTAAAAGCCCTAAGGGCGTAAATAAATAAATAAATAAATTATTCATCATGCATAGATCGACTTTTTTTTCCAACAAACACGCCCAGATATCCATACGAGTATTTTGTGATATGACCCCACATGCAATATACAGATAATGCACTCGTGTCCAGTATCGCCTCTTGCTATACCCATTTACTTCTACAATAATAGCTACAATTCAAAACCTCCAGCAAATTGCAGAGTTAAATTTCTTGAGAACTTATCCCTGCCAAAGCCGATTAAAGAAATCTGCCTGATTTGTATACAATAATAATTATTGCACAATATACCCTGGCAGTTAGCTCACTGCGATGCAAATAACATTACGGTCCGAACGGGGACAAGGCACTTTAGTACGGTTAATTGGAGGACTGAGAATTGAAGTGGATTTTAAATTGCAGAGTCGACATTTTAATGTCGGGAATCTCAATTGCCGAAGAAAATAATGAGCGGTTTGCTAGTATATACAACTATTCTGATATCAGAAGAATTTATTCAGGTTCTTCGGCTTAACCTGGTTAGGGAAATAAATTCATCTCAAAACGCTTTTTAAGTTTTTATGCTTTCGAGGGATTCTTGAATTTTTTTAATGATTTGTAAGAAGAGCTGTAAATTCGTACAGCAATTAAAAAAAATACACAAATCTGCAAGATAAACCTTTAAAATCATATCTGACATTTGCGTACGAGAAAAGTATGTCTTATTTTATATGTATAATAGCAATATAATGAAGCATAATATGATAAATATTTCCCCACCTTCCTCTCCCCTTCTCGTTCCCCTCCCCAATACCTTAAGCCTCACAACATTCCCCAATTAGGGATGCCATAGTCTTACTGGCTCCAGACGGTTGGGAGCAGTTGGGACTCTTGTGCGGAATTCATATATAAAAAAAATGTGTTTTCTCACTTTAATATTCCGCAGAACACTTCCATACTGCTATTGTCTGTGCTATAAGTTTGCATTGGCTTTGATTCGCAAGTACCCATCTACATGCTCTTTGCTTTATCTTCGCTAAATTTTACTATGTTTTGTATCTTTCGACATCCGTATTTAGTTCTAGATTTATTTTGTCGGTTGCCTACTTACTTTTTTGTTTTCTTTGTATTTACTGGACTTTCAAATAATTTCACCGATGAACCATAGCATTTATAAGTTTTTTTCAGATTTTCACCTAACCATTTGAGTAAATGCTTAAGTATGGTTAGGTTAGGTTTGTTCAGCATTTATAAGTTTTTTTCAGATTTTCACCTAACCATTTGAGTAAATGCTTAAGTATGGTTAGGTTAGGTTTGTTCAGATCCAAAAACCACAAGCTCGGACACAATCATCTCTTCTTATGGAATTTATTCAATTGGTAAAGTTAATGCTAAGAATTAACTAAAATCACAAAAAAATATAATTTATTTTTAAAATCCAAAGAAATAAATCTTCTTAATAAAAAATATTTTTATTAAACTTTGTGACCCGAAAATTTAAGACGGAGAAAGCTGTTCAAATTTAATAAAGCCAGAGCTCACCAACATAATGTCAGTGTTATTTTTAAGAATATGAACTATTGTCAGACCACGTTCTAAGATTAATAAAATAAAAATAAAAAAACTATTTTTTTTATAATTTCTTCAAACTGAGTGTTCATTTTTTTTTAATTCATTTTCCTGTTAGTTGCAATACAAGTATTTTGCAAAGGATTTAATTAAGTGATATTCTTGGTCCTGTATATATTATCAGAAAATAGAAGTTCGCGTGTCTGATAAGAGGGCCACGATTCTTAATTTGGGAGATATATAGTATTTAATTTTGCACCTATGTATAAAATATTTTGTATGAAATATTTACTTATAAATTTTTTTTTTTAAAAAAGAGTTCAATTTTATTTATTTGATCTGTTTGATCATTAATACAGCGCATTTCCATTTTGTTACTAATAATGTTTTATCTGTGTTCTGATCGGATTGCCACAACTTCAATACTTTTTATCCAGTGAACATTAATCAACGGTATTACGAAAAATATTTTTTAGTAATACTCGCATCAATATTAGAAAAACCTCACCTCAAACCGGCCTACGTCGCTGCCAAAATCACGCAAAAAATTAATAACGTCCCGAAAATACGGGTAGAATTGAGTTACCTGCGCGGATATTTTTCCGGGTCGCCGGTTCCGCACCGGATTCAATAAGGCCTGATTTTTCATAACCATCCCTTAATTATGCAGCGGTTGAAAACACGAGAACCTTTCCCTTCATAACGGATAATTCTATTATGGGGTAGCGAGCCGCATTATCGTACAGGAACGCGTGAGAACCTCAACGTGAAGGGATGAACGAAAGTTTTGATACTTTCAAAACTTGGAAAATATTGCTACATAGATAAATATTTTTATTTTTGCTGTAAAATAACAGAACGTTATTACCTTTTACCAAAATTTTTCACTTTTTAAACTCATAGCTACAAATTATTAAGTATATTTGGATTTTAAACTAAAACTAGGTATATTTTTTAATTAATTGATAAACTAAAGTTTTTTTTTTATTCGTAGAAAGCAAATACTTTATGGTTTGACATATTTATTAAATAAAACAAACACTTTGTTTTAATTCACTAATTTATTTTTAAAATTTACACCAGTGGTTTCGCTTCTCTCAAACATCAAAATTGATATGGTTAAAATAAAAAATAAATAAAAAAATACTTGTGAACATATAAATAGTTGAGATATACAAACATAAGGATTCAAAATATTAAACGAAACAATGAAACAGTGAGATAAAGTTATGGATACACACGTATTTACTACACATATTTATTTTTTTGTTTAGATGTATATTTAGATAATATTTTTTTATATTAAATAAAGTAAGGTGTTGTACTACACATATGTCATTATGTTCACAAAATAGATTATTTTATTTTATATTACCACGAAACGAAATAGACTACTTGCTATAACACGGCCCACGCTAGTGTAGCAAGTAGAGAACAACTTTATCATTTAAAAAATAAAACAATTACTTTGTTTACATCACTTTTATTTATACATTTGCCGACCGGGTTTCGCTACTACCGTAGCTTCTTCAGGGCAGTATACGAGTAAACTATGAACTAAGATACACATGTGTTATAGATCAATAAAAAACAGGCGAGTGGAGGGCCAAGGGTGGGAGATCAGCAGGTACCTGACAGGGAAGGGTGTGTACTTTGTTTATTGGCAATAATTTAAGAATTGGACTTTTATTTAAATTTATTTGATTATTTTTGAGTCTACTGTTAGTGTTTTTGGCTTTCCTTATTTCTAACGCTTCTAAGTTATCTAGTGGAATGCCTGTTCCATTTTTATGCAGTAAACTAGTGCCAGTATTTTTTTTGAATGTGTGGTCTGTTTCTAAGAGTTGGTTGGCAAATTTGGAGAACCCATTATTATTTAAACATCTTAAGTGTTCTTTTACCCGGATATTAACAATACGCGACGTTTTGCCTACATATAATGCCGGGCAATCATTGCATTGAAGTGAATAAATGCCCGAGTGGCCCGAATTAATATTTTTATCCATTTTTTATCGAAAATTATTTGTCATTTTTAATAATATTAACAAATCTTGAATTTGAGATATGATATCGATAAAGATGGTATAAATTGAACTGATCTCATTAGCTTAGTTGATTAAGCGGTTGCCTCGGATAGGCAGAGGACCTGGGTTCGAGTCCCAGATGCGACTGAAATCTTTTTATTTTCTGTCATTTTTTCCGTTTTCATATTTCATTTGGGTTATGTTAATATTATATTCTACAATGATTAAATATTAAAATGAGGTTTTTAAATCTCAATAAAAATAATTAATAATTCAAAATTGAATATTATTTAATAGGTTACGCTTATATTTTTTTCAACGTATCTCATAGTTTTATTTAATTTTTTATAAAAAGAATTTCTAGGAAAGGGTTCATTTTATTCTATTTTTTGGTGTGTACTGTTTTTGCAATAACAGTTGTGATTTTCTGCTATACACAGTTTGATCAAAAGCAGAAATGGACTTAGAATCGAAATGAAATGGCACTGTTTCGCGATTTGATGACAATGTTATATTTGAATTTATGTAAATCACCTCAATCTGAGAAAATTGGATTCCCGCTTTTTGCAAGTATTAATTTCTTAATTTGATCGCGAATGTCCAGAATTATTTATATCACTGTATACAGCTTGGGAGGCTGTACGTATGAAGGAATCTCTCCATTGTTATGAATTCTCACAAGAGGCGCCTTTTGTTGAGAAGAATATAAAGGTATTTGTAAGTGCTAAGAGAGAGAACTGTAGGATGTTGCAAATTGTTGTTTGTATCGCGAAAATAACATTTGTAATTAAATGAGAGAAATCGTATTTTTTTTTTAAAAGCACAATATTTTTTAATTGCAAAATTTTGATTTTGTAATTATCTTCCACTTATTTATTTCAGAACAGAACGGTTTCACCCTTTCACGGGCATCTTCAAACTAGTACAATTAAAACCATATCTATGTTAGGAGTGAGTCCCAATGCTCTTTCTAATATTGTATATTTGTCACTGATAAATTTGTTTTATTGCTGACGGAACGGCTTTACAATGATATTTAAAGCCAATGCGGGTTAGTTTATTACCATCTGGAAGACGGATTATATTGTGTTTGTTTACTGAATCAATTGTTTATTTTTAATAATGTATAATGTGTCATCTTTTATTTATTTATTTAGCAAATGGTTATTTCTGGTTTTGTTTTTTCCCGTGATTTCCATCGTGTTTGCTAAAATGAGCTATACAGGAAGTTGGTCCCGTATTTACATGTAATAAGGGTAACCAGGTTCATTCTAATGGGTCGATTTGTAAAATATTTTATAAAATCATAATATGTACACATCAGGGTGCTAACCTTCTTAGAGTTCGCGTTAGATGTCTGCGACAAAATTCCCAGTTGTATTTTATTCTGGTATTTTATATGTATTTCCTATTTACTTTCAAGTATTACTATTAATGCATAGAAGTAAGGAAGAAATAGAGGATAGTCAGCCTTTTTTCTCTAATTGACTATACATTACGTACTTTTGAGGTATTTTGGAACATGATAATTATTCGGTTATGAGAAATAGAAAAATCATTCAATGTATTTCCAAACCTTCCTTTTCCTCTCTCCTCTCCTTCCCCACCTTCTTCAGCTTCATCATCATTGCTTCATGTACCTATTTGGGGTTGCTATAGTCTCGCTACTGATTCTGGAAAGTTCATAGCCCGTAATCCAAAAAGACGTTGATATTGAGAGTGTTTACTTGGTTTTTGAACTGGTCGCAATAACGTTAAAATTGCTTCGTCGCACCTAACGCGTCTTAAATTACAAAAAAATTTAACCTGAAAGCGAAATTAATTTTCTTTTGGAAACCACTTTACCACAAGATAAACATGAAAATTGAAAAAAATATCACAAACTAAACTTCATTAAGCACAATACATGAAAAACCATAAGAAAATATTCGATACGTAAAGTAGGAAATCCAAGAGATCGAACTATTTTACGTAGGTAACTGATTACGGGGTTACCAGATCGACTCTCCACCTTGTGTTTTCAGAAAAATTAAATATAAAAAGTCACAATTTGATAAAAGTCCCTTTGAAACTAAACTAAGTGCTCTGGAAATTAAATATCTGAGTAAAGCAAAAACCATATCGTATTACTAAAAAGAAAAACTGGTAAGTACGATAAATACTCGTACATAGCAAGCATAAGTATTAAATAAAACAAACACTTTGTATTTAACCACTAATTTATTTTTAAAATCAATGCCAACCGGTTTCGCTTTTCTAGAAAAAAATTCAGCAGGGTAAAATTTAAAAATAAAACAATTTTAAATTTTACCCTGACGATGGTTGAGGTAAACGAAACCCGGTTGATGTTGATTTAAAAAATAAATTATTTGTTAAAACAAAGTTTTTTTTATTTCTATAAATATGTATATATATATATAACCACAAAGTAATTTCTTTCTACGAAATTATTTATTAAGGTTAAGAAAACGACGCTTAGTTGATTTGGTCGTATGGAGCGGTTGTCAAAGAAAGGAATATCAAGATAATATAGTTATAACGTAGGTGGGTGTACAAAGACGTCAGGAACACCCATAGACGATATGGTATGATCAAGTAAACGAACGAATTGGATCATGTGAAGAGACGGATTAAGAGTTGAATGTCGAAGACAGTTTCATGATGTCCATTTTTTTCTGCCTACCATTGCAATGGAAAACCACAGGTTTATTAAATTTTTTTAAATTAAAAAAAACATATATTTAAAAAAACAGAAAAACTTTTTTTTTTCTTTTTCCTTAAATAATTCTGTTATGAATTTATATTAATTCATTTTATATGATATCTTTTTTTAATTTTTTTTTTTTATATTTAATATGGTAATTTTTTTTTTCAGAGAGTATATAAATAAGACATGATTCATATAGTGTAACAAAAAATATAATATAGCTATTCCTCACCATAAAGAAACAAGGTTCTTGTGTTTGGTGAGGGATTATCGCTTAATTAATCAGATCATAACTTAAAATATTGTTGTACAATATCAGGAAATATGAATTTGTCGTGTAAATTTTGTAATTTATCACTAGTAATAGTATTAAAGAAAAGAAAAGAAATGAAAAGAAAGTAGAAGAAAAGAAAGAGAAGATAATAATAAAAGACAAAAAAAAATCTAATAATAATAAAAAAAAATAAAATTAAAAAAATTGTTACAGTAGTTTGAGGTAATTTTTACAGTAGTTTGAGGTAATCTTATCTTAATATATATGGCATACTCCAATACCACCTGAATAAGAATTTTCTAATATAATATTTTTATTATACTCTCCATGAACGATTTAAAAACAAAGCTTGGATATAAAATTTCATTTCTTTTATATTTTATATTTTGTCTTACTAGAAGTCAAATCATAAGGACGAAATCCTTAATGGGTCTAATTTTTTGTTTACAATACATGTACAAAATGATATAATGGATTCTGTCGATTTTCAGAAAAATAATAAATAAATATATCTCCGATCCCAGGTAACGTTGAGTGAGCGTGTGCCCGTGTCCTGCTACCTATTTTTCGACCCGCTTTCAGTACATTCTCTTTCAGATGCCGCTCAAGCCAACAGCTCTCCTTCTGTACCATAGAAATCCTTGTAATAATCCATAAAGTGTAAGTTCTCGAGATATATATTTTTTTACGGTATAGGTTCCTTGTAATTCTTACACCTCCTTTACCTTTTTAACACACAATATTTACTATATAATTTACTTATCTAAAGTCACTTATAGAATAATTAAAAAAAAAGTACCGGTACGTAAATGCATCCACAGCTCAGCACTGCAAATAACCCAATGTGTAAAAAAAATGATAATGTCTATTAAAAACTTCTTAAGCTTTTTAAGGTCATTTTATAAATATTATCCAGTACTAAAAATTACAAATAATTCAAATAAATACCAACTCTACTTGTGCATCTTCTAATAAATGTAATATCAATAGAAAAGGAGGATAAATAGCAAATATAAAAATAATGTCTTCTCTAGGTTAATTTTTTAAAATAAAACTGTGTTCATCTGAAGTGACCCGAGAGATGAATTTGTTTTTCTGTATCTGTTTCTACATAATTAGATAGAGAATATGAAGTAATATTTGTACAGCGCCTTTGTGATGATTTAAAAAATAACGGTTTTATATTATTTTAACTACACAAACCTTATACAGTACGTAGGTATTTCCAAAAAATATACACAAAAACATTAACGGTTTTCATTTTTTTCAAAAGCCAAGAGTACTTTACGAAGATAAAAACGAAATAAAATCCTTGATATCTCAATCTGCAATCATTAATTTCCGGCAAAAATACTGATTTGAGTAAATACCTAATTGAGCTGATTCAAAAATACTTTTTTTTTTTAAATTGAATCATTTCATTTAATATCCTTCGGGCTAATATATTTGTTTTTTAAATTACAACTTAACGAGGCGAAATCGCTGACGTATTCGAGAGGCCACTCGGAGGGGCCATAAAGTCACGGAATTTCAAATAAAAAGAAACCCCTGACTTTGCAAAATTCGATATCTCCACGATATTTTGTTCGCGGGGTAGAAGCAACAAAAATTATAATCCAATTTAGGTAATTGATGCGAAACGAGGCGTTACTAACGACCGATTTAACGACCAACATTAACGGGGAGCATGACCAAACTTGTAATAAAATAATAAACTTATATATTGTGTATGTATTCAATTTATTTAGTTACTGTAACTTATAAACCTCATTGTAATACATAATCATTGAATAATAAAATATGAACATCTCTCAATTAAAATATGAAACAAACGAATGTGTGGAAAATAGTATGAAATAAATTATATTTTAATCTTGATAAAATGAATATTTATTCTAAAGTTCTAGAAAAATCAATAGAAGTCCCATTTAGTCCATATCCCAGACACTATTGCAAAAATTCGGGTAGAACTTTGCAAATGCAAAAATGAGAAATAATTGTTGATATTGTGAATAATTCTCAGAGGGATGTATGAGATTCGTAAAAATGACCGAATGTAACTGGTCTCAATTGCTCAATTGGTAGAAGCACTTCTCCCAGTACGACTAGACGATCTGAATTCGAATCCCGTTATTTTCTATTTTTTTTACCATTTTAGAAATATATTGTTGAGTTGTTAATATTTTTTTTTCACTCACCAGACTCCCACCTGTCTGGATCCAGTGGGTCTATGGCACCTAAAATTTGGGTATGAATGAGAGCGGGAGGAGAATAAGTGAGAATCCGCAAGAAAGATCGCAAAACACGTCTAAAGCATTTTCTAGCAACGATTCGATTCAACGTTGAATAACAAGTTTGTATTAGAAACGAAAAAAGAAATTATTTTTATTATTAATATTATTATGAAAATAAATTCAAAAGATGGCTATTTAAAAAAAATAAATTATTTAAATAATATGAATTATTCTGAATTTGAAAATCATATTTTAGAAACCAATCATTCTTTTGGTATAAATAAAGGTTTAAAAACTTTACAACCGGTTATTTTGGTTTACAATTAGATTAATCTGAAATTTTTAGAAATCAGAAAAAGCGTTATAGTGAATTAAATTTAATTAATAATCAAATATTAAAACAATAGCTATCACGTGAAATAATTTTCATATTAATATTAATTATTTTTTAAATTTTTTTTTAATTGTTATTCAATATTTTGTAGTAAATTTTGATTTATCACTTATCAACTTTAATGAATTTTGGTTTACGTTTATGATTTGCCTATTCTTACATTATTTTGTTTTATATTGTTTTCTTTTGTCTATAATTGATATTATTATTTTTTAGTATTCTATATATTCCTGATTAAGAAAGCATCGCTTTCGAAACATGTAAATATGTGTATATTAATAAAGTGGTGAATTAAAGGAGAAATATTAATTCATTTACTAATAATGATGCCACAAAGCGAATACCAATCTTTTGAAGAAATTATAATTATATAATTGAATTGAATTGAAGCTTCGAAAAGGAGCCCATCTTAGCAGAAGGAATTTAGTCGAATACACGGATGTGTTTTCTACATAAAATCCAGCAAAACTTGGCTTAAGGACTTACCACAAAAAATAACTGACTAGTCATTTAAAAACGTCATAGAAGTTAATGAAAATATCCTACCCAAACTTTGAAGTTTAAATACAGGAGTCGGTGAAAACAACCCTCTATCCAAAACCTAGTTCGCCTCACCACAGGATCTCCTAGTGAGGAGTACTAAGAAAATATTCTATAATATAACGTAGAATATGACGGTCTCCGTGGTTGAGTGGTTACGATCATTTCATAATTCATTAATTATTTTTTTTTTTTTTTTAATTTTACAAGAGAAAAAATACAATTCAAAAAGTCCCGATAAACAATTTTTTTGTAGTTTGTCTAACGGCAGCTTGTTATTTAAAACATGAAATTTACAGACACGGTTATAAAATATGTAAAATAAAAACATTAAAAAACGTATGTAACCAACTTAATACATAAATATATATCAAGAATATTACTCTAAAATATTTCTACAAAAATATATAAAAAAAAATGAATAACATAAAAACATAAACGATAGAAACAAACATAAATAAAATATTATTTAAATAAAAACGATGTAAAACAAAGTTTAAATAAAAGTGATGTAAACAAAGTTATTGTTTTATTTTTTAAATTATAATATCACATCACCAAGTTACCGCTTCATATAAAAATATAAATAGCTTATTTCACCTAGCCAAGTTTTCAATGCGTAATTTAAAAATAATATGTATCGCCATGGTGAAAGACCACCGTGTTTGGTGACCAGATCTAAATAGCCAGGTACTTCCCCACCTTCCTCTCCCCATCTCCTTCCCCTCATCATTAATTTCTGTCTAACAACATACCCCAATTGGTGATGCCATAGTCTCACTGGCTCCAGACGGTTGGGAGCAACTGGGACTCTTGTGTGGTATCACATAAAAAAAGATATGTAGATTCACATTAATATATTCTTAAAATATCCAAATTATACCGTAATGTGTGATGTACGAATGTGGCTTTAACGGGTGATTCCGGCAGAATTAAAACGATCCGTAACTTTTCGTAGCATATTTTAAAAATCGGCGTTTGGAATGAACTGCAATTATTTCTTCTTTGCCTATATATTATCCTCTATTTAATCCAGGCGTCTTCAAGACTAGTATTAAAAATCATTTACTTCACATCGAAATAAGTTGCAATAACGTTTCCTGCCTTTTCGCCATACAGTTTAAAGGGAAGGTGTCACACAAAAAAACCTTTTACATAAAAACGCTCAGTTTTCATGAAGCTGTAAGAAAAGCAAAATATATCTCATTATAATCTAAAAATATGTATGCTTTTTATCCAATATTCGCTGGTTCCTATGTATAATATTTGAATCTCAGGGGTCGTAAACCCCCGGGATTCTCCCAGCCACTCCACCCATGACGCTGGTGCGACACTTTAACGGAGCATTCGTTAACGTTAACGCTTAGCGGAATAACGGAATGCGACAGTGGAACGGAGCCCGTAGCTGCGGAACGGATTCTGAAGAAGGAAAACGACCGGTGAGTTATCGACCATACGGATTTGTAATGTCAAAATAAGCTCACATGGATTGTTTAACTTTGTAATGCAGGATGTAGTCTGTACAAATGTTATCGTTACAATAATTCACATGCCAGGATAGAGAGGAAGGTATTACTAGGAACCAGGAAGTAGTTACGAGTTATGTGATGAATCTTACCTCCCATCTGAATATATATAGTTTGGTTGTTAAAACGATTACTTTGTTGCCGGAGGCTGCTAGATATATAATTCATTATTATCACAGCCCGGGTTCACTCCAGTTTTAAATTGATAAATTTATAGTACGTTGATGTTAAAAAAAATAATTATTTTGTTTATTTTTAATTTGTTGAACTCCACTTTAATTTAAAGTTTAAAAAAATCTATAAATTAAACAGCACAGTTTTTTTCGACTTCCAATGGCATTATCAAATGTATCGAGAGCATCTCCTGTCCCGATCCTATCTTCCTCTTCCTCTCCTCCCTTCCTTCTTTTTTGTAATAAAACATATTTAATTAACCACTTTTAGCATAAGAAACTTTGTTGGCTTACCTTTTGTAAAAATTCCTTTTTATATAAATCTGTATTAAAAGCTATTTGTTTCTTACAAATAAATAAATAAAATTATCATACTGTTTTGAAGCCACTTAGAGACGATTAAATTATTTCTATATAGGTACTAATAATGACGCTCTTAAAATGTTTTAATTTTATTTACCATTGCCCTTATTAATTATTAGGTAAATTAACGGTTATTTTAATGGTTATTGCATTATAAAGTTTTCCTGCTTAAGAGCTATAATATTGTTAAAATTTTGTAAAAAAAGAAGAAAAAAAAAAAAGGGTTATGTGGATTTTTCATATCTCGCGATTGAATTCCAACAAATTCTAGACAGGAAAGGATGTTAAAATTTCTTGACATCAGAGCTCACCATTTGAGAGTTTTCGTAGCAGTTTTAATTTATTTATTTATTTTTTATTTATTTATTATTTTTTTTTTTTTTTCGTAGAACTTTTATTACTCGTATATCCTGCTTATTATCTCTTTTTAACATTTTTTTCTTTGGAAGAAAGCAAAGTTTTTGACAGTACATAATAAACAACATAAAACATTAACATTAACATTAACACAGAATTTGCTTGCAAGGATAATTTTAATAACCACACAGATAAGTTAAAAGGGAAAAAACGAAGAAAAAAATTGTGTTACTTAAAAAAAATATAATTTATTACTTTTACTGTATTAATTTATATTTTTTTCCTAAGTTACATATCTAGTAAATGATTTAAAAAAATAAATTCGTTAACTATTAAACAACCGACCTATGTAACTTGAAGAAAAAATGTATATAACCTTCACTGCCCTCATAACGTATTGTCGCCATTCTTACTTTCTTATTACAGTCGCTAATTGATGGGTAAAAGAACAATAGGCGTCATACCAGATATATAAAAATAGTATCGGAAAATAACTATCGTAAAAAGGTGGATTTATGGCCTCAATATAAATATACTGTTTTAAATGTTAATTTTTCATTCTCAAGTATCTTTTCACCTGAAAGTCAATTGTAGGTCCATCCAGATTTGTGTAGAAGCACCCTCACCCTGTGGTCAGTGAGGGTAGGTTGAAAAGGTATCGAGCTACCAGGTTCAATGATAGCAGGATAGCTAGAGGGTAGGTGTTGGAGAGGCGGCCGAATCCGCTAAGGCTCTAAGTCATCCCTTATTTAAACCCGCGTCAGGGGTTGCTGAGCGCGGAGGCTTTATGTCAGTCGAGGGAAGCAGGGATGAAACATTTGAATATTTGGTGGCTAGCAACCCTTAGGTAGGAATGGTTTTATTTTTTCTATTATATGGTAAATAATCTGTAGATTTAAAAAAATATTTTTATATGACTACCGCGTAAGAATCCCAACTTATGCCGATTATCCGGAGCCAGTGGGACTATTACATCCCTACTATAGGTATGTTGTGAGCTTGAAGGTTGGAAAGAATGCAGTAATCGTAATCATTAATGATTAACGCATTGATGGGCTTTTATATATTTTAACATTTTACATGATTTTGTACACAATACAGAAAGAAAAGTGGTTTTAAGAAAACAGAAATTAGCATACTACATAGTATAAAAGGTATATATATATATATATATATATATACCTTTTATGTAACACATGCTGCGGTTATGGTTCCAGAGCGCAAGAAATATTATTTGTAGTAAGGAATGATACCTACGCATTCAAAAATCATTTTTTTCTTATTTAACCTAGTACTGATTAATATGCACCTAAGGCGTACTGTAGTAGTAATATTAATAATACGCAAGAATGTATGTAATATGTTAAGAATGTATAAATAGAATGTAAAAGTAGCATTGTAGAAATACCACTGAATGGAGTTATTTAATAATTTTTTTATGTTTATTTATAGTAAGGCGCACTTGACGTGAAATAACACCAAACTGCGCTATATAAATGCTTTGTTATTATTATTATTATTACTGAAGTTTATTTTTTTATGCTAAATTATGTGTTTATATGTTTTGTAGGAATACAAAAAATACCAGAACTGTTCGGTCTCCATTTAAAATAATGCATGGATGATAGCAATTTACGAGATTTTGACTATCCTTCATCGCAATGGGGAGGTTTTTTTTTTTGTTATGTTATTGGCTTTCACCCATTAAGGGCGATCTCGGCCATGTATAATCAGTTAGATTTTAATTGTACAGATTGTTCTTAAAATTAGTTACTTTTAAACAAGATATAATATTTGGGCAAATAAAATTGAAGCAGATAAGTTAGATAAATTAAACAGTGTAAATTTATGTGTTTTTAATCCCCAATGACTTAAATTTTAATGCCATTTTTATAAATGTATTTTGCTAATAAATTGTTAATTTGGGGGGAGTTGAGACTTAGAAGGCAGGGAATACTGGTAGGAGATCAATTTTAAGTTTTACCAATTCATGCATAAAATTTGGAAATTGGTCATTGATAGGACATTCAAAGAAATTATGGTCCAGAGTGTCCTCTGACCCACAATCACAGTAAGGCGAGCTGACTATATGGAATCTGGCGAGATGACTAAGACAAGAAGTGTGACCTAGTCTCATTCGAGTTATGGAGGAAATATATTTCTTTGGCATGCAAGTGTATTTATGAAACCGGGGCTTGACAGGAATAAACGGTTGTATTAATGAGTACTGATGACCTTTTGTTAGAGAAGCTATTTTCCATTCAGAGGACCATTGGAGTTTGTATTTACTTTTTAGAATAGGGAAATAATCTCTAACTGGAACAGGAATACCATTTAACGGACCGTGAACAGTGGCTTCCTTAGCAATGGAATCCGCTATTTCGTTTCCAGTAATACCTAGGTGTCCTGGAATCCAAGCCAGGACCACTGACGTATTTGATAGTGAAATGGAATACAGGAGGTCTCTGATAGAGCAGATTAGGGAATCGCTATTAGAATTGAGTGGGGATGAACATATTTTTTGTAGTGAGCTAAGCGAATCTGAAAGAATGAGGGCGTTTCTAATATTGTGCGATTTGACAAGATGCAGTGCTTCTATGATAGCTATGCATTCAGCAGAGAAAATGGAGCATTCTTTGGGAAGTTTGAGTGGGAGACTCATCTTCCTGTGTATCGATAATTTAATATTTTTTTGGCGGGATTGTTGGCTGTATGAGAGCCTAAACAGTAGAAACATTTGGGTTGGGCTGAAGAAGGGCATTGGTCAGCTGTGTGGCTTTCACCACATTTGAAACATCTGGGCGGAGATCTGCATGCAGCTTTGGTGTGACCAAAACGGCAGCAATTAAAACATTGTGTGGTAGGATAAGTGTAAATTTCAACCAGTAATGAATTAAAAAATAAATATATATGCGAGGGAAGAGACTGCCCTTCAAAGGTGATCACGACAGATTGGGAGGGTTTCCAGGTAATTGTGCCCTCAGAAGAGTCCTTGTAATTAAGTCTTCTGGCTTTTATGGGATTGCCGATATGTTGAGGAGTTGTAAGGGCAGATAAAATTTCTGGGATGGAAAGATCGGTCGAGATACCTGTGACAGCCCATACGGGTTACATTAAAAGTAGGAATGTATGCCTTGAATTTGGAATTTGATGAAATGTAAATATTTTTAATAAATGAATTGGCAGCTGACCCTGTGAGGAATTCAACAGAGATTCGAAAACGACCCTCGGCTTTTACACCTCCAGGCTTGATGGAAAGAATTTTTGTGTTTGTTAGAAATTTAACAAACTCAAGAGGATGAATAGTTTTTCCTTGCTCGGTTTTTTGGGCGTACACAATATATGGGCCACGGGAATGAACAGAGTAGAAATTAGTTGGAGGAGATGCTGGAAGTTCTGCTGGGGCTGGGGTCTGTGAAGTTGAAGGAGTGTCGGATATATTTGGAGATGCACTAAACTTTCTTTTTTTGTAGGACTTTATTATGACAGATTCACTGTCTGAAATTTCTGACGTATTATCTGGAAGGTCAGGAGGGGAATCTGGAGGCTTTCTGGGGAGTCCTGAATGGACCTTTTCAGGAATATCCTCCATTCTTTACAAATACAAAAGAAAAAGAAAAAAAAAGAAAAAATAGAACTGGTGACGACTAGGTAGAAAAGTGCATAAATATCTGATAATCAGCTGCGAAAATTGGCTCCTGGATGACCAGAGGGGAGAAGAATCCTCAGGGAACGATACACAACACTTTTCTTTAAGTAGATAACAGAAAATAATTGGTTTTTGATAAAAATAATGAGCAACAAAACAGAACAACTGTTGACAGCTAAAATCAAAACAAATGAATCAAAATGGGGAGGTTAAGAGACTTGTTGAAAAATTCATTATTTCAGAGGTAACAGTGAAGCTCTCATTGTCAGGACTATGCTAGATGTTTGTGTGCGAATTTTCGGGATACTAAGTTGTTTTGATTACAGCCCTAACAAAAATTAATTTGCCAACATCCAGTAACAAAAAAACGTAGCCATCGCTTCACTAAGAGTTCGGATTATGTGTATTATTCAAATATTCCAGGCGTAATAAATCAAGAGGTCTACCAAAATGCGTAGACCCCGCGTTGCGGGTCCGTTGCGGGTCCGTTACGGTTCCGGCTCGGGACAGGGGTGCTAAAATTGGTCCGTGTCGAGAGTGGTTGCCCCACCGCACTTTGAATGCTAAAAATATTTAATATCTCACTGCCGTTATTTCGTGTTTAATCCTGTAAACAAACACAAGTTTTGGAGGATAATGTTTACTCTGTGGTGTTAGGATGTTAGTTAGAAGTTTGACGAAGAAATGTTAAACAATTTATTATGTAATAGTTCGAAAACAATCGATCTACATCTGGTATATAAAAATTAATGTAAGTTTGTTTGCTTGTCCTTGATTTTCGCAAAAACTAATTGACCGATTTCGCTTAAAATAACATAGTTTGTTTTTCATTAGTGCCGGGAAGGTTTGGAAAGTAGTTTGAATGAAATCCAATAAGTAAAAGTGTTGCTATAACGTTTTAAAATTAGTATGAAAAACATTGAAACCGCGTGTTTTATTTAGGTTAGCCCATAGATATAATACTCTGGTTAGCCACAGATTGCATATTCAAAAGAATAAGGTTTTTAGGTTGAATATTTTCAAAATGGAAAACACGAGTAGGTACCAAATTAAGAACTTTATGTTTTAGATATGTTTTGAAAAAAATAAATATTTGGAATGAAATAAAATATTCAAATGAATGCTTCTTTATTTGGAGATAGTTACTTTCGCCGTCAAATCAATTATGGCACCCTAATGACAAGCAAGAATTCACAACATCATAACTTTAATTATTTTTTAAAAATCCCGAGCAAGGCCGGGTACACATCAGCTAGTTCTCAATAAAAATATGAAAGAATAAACAGAAAACATAAGGTAACGATGGCGACTGGGATTCGAACTCAGATCCTGTCGCCTTACCGGGATGAGTGCTTCTACCAATTGAGCTATCGGGAAATAATTACATTCAATCATTTTTTATCAATCTCTTCCGTCGGTTTGAAATATTACCATTATCACAAAATATCCATGATTTTATGGCTGTCTATCTTTTCGTTTGACCGCAAAGTTCTATTCGAATATTTTCAACCTAGATGGTGTATTGGATATACCGATCTAATGTTGACTTTCTTCATTGGAAAATATTAACAAATATTTTTAAAATGTATACATTAATAAAGTGGAACTAATTATTTTCATTGCTATGGCACCACCTAGTTACTCTATTTGGCTTGAAATATGTTCTACGCATTGAAAAAAATTCACATTCGAATTAGATAGTTTTATTAAGAAAATAATCCAATACAATATGACTCGATTATATTAACGGTTTTTAAATTTATAATTGGATTTTGTTTTGTATTTTTCTAACATCTAATAAATATGTATTTTGATACATGGATTTCAGAAAAACTAAAAAGTCGGTTATCCATGTTATTATTTTCCTTGCAAGGCCTCGTATCATTCCACTGCCAAGCTGTTGAACACAGAACGAGTCGTAAAAGCGACCAGTCGCGCGTTAGGCGTGTTTACCGACTGTGCTCCGGTATTTAAGGGATTAATAAAGCTAGTTCCTCAGAGCATCTTCCATTGAAATACCGGCAGAGCAAGGGCAGCTTCCCAACTGACGTCTGTGCTCCAAAGATCGCAATCCGTTTGTTAAGATAGGCGAATCTATCAAATGGACCGCCCGTTTCGGCACAATCGAGGGCTTTTTCAGATATTTGACCAAAGATAGCTGCCAAATTCTACAGTGAGCACATGCGATTTGTACGGGGTTAGCAGTTAAGTACTATCTGCAGTATCTGCGGCCCCATACAGTACGCCCAGCTTCTGAGAGGCTATCTTTTTACTCTAGCTTCTATGGAGCCCTCATACCTGAGCTGGTCACTTAGGGTTACACCACTATATATCACTTCTAAAAAGAGTGCCGTTCCATACGTGTGATAAATATAATGGAACCCCTAACAACATACCCAAATTGAAACTATCATAGCGCCACTAGCTCCGGGAAGGCAGGACTCTACCGCAGTATTAACATAAAATAAATCTATAGATTTTTCATATTTTCATCATCCAAGTGTGTCTATTTATTCTTCTTTAAAAAACTCTTACCCGCTCTTTTAAATTGATTACCCGAAAACATTTTTACCCAAATTCATATTTTTTTTCTTGATTTTTATTAAAATATTTAACGGTTTGTTTTATATATATATTAGAGCCTCTGACACGAGCTACCCTCTCCACTAAATGTCTGCAACCCCATCGTACCTCGCGCTTTCGTTATTGACATTTTGAAAAATTTATGCCCATAATTAATTAAAACATTCGTAAAACCACGGTAAAGTTTTATCGAAAATGTGCGCAATTTTGCCCCGATAAAGGTTATGAGAACACTTCGGTTAAATGGATTATTCGGAAACATGAAATGTTAAGATCGTTTCGAACGTTTTTGTTATAACAGTGTAGGGAGAATTTAAAGATGTTTCTATAAACCTTACATCACTATCACCCGTTCATAGTTTAGCAGTTGATGTTGGCGTCACGAAAACGGTCGTTTTGCCGACTCGTTTTTGTGAAATCTATCTTTTCTCCTACATTTAATCCGGGCCTCTACAAGGCCCACATTGGTAAACCTCTACCTATAGCCCTTTCCTTGGGCGTCTCACAACGCTTCCAATTCGTGCGACGTTATTAAAAAAAAAAACATTTTAAACATGAAAAAATTAATTAAATCGCTCATCTTTTCTTTAAAGAATACCTGTCCAATGTAAACACATATTTATGTGAACACTGCAAATAAGTCCTAACTTCTCAGAGCCTGTGGTACCATGTCGTCCCAAATTGGGCAAGTTCGCGAGAGTTTTTTTTTAGGCTAGGGAAAGGAGATGAGCAAGATGAAGGTTGGGAAGCACCTGGCTATTCATATTTGATCAATAAACACGTCTGATACTATTTGAAGTAATGTGAGGGGTAGATACTTTCAGTATCGCCCTACTGAACCACCATACAGAACTTAAACGTGGATCAAAATTAATGTAGCCGTGTTTGGTGACCACTTCGAGATGCCATAGTCTTACTGCCTCCAGACAGTTAGGAGCAGTTGGGACTTGAAACGTGCTAAACAGGTAGGGCGCTAAAAATGCAACTTATCCCTATTATGTTTAGATGCTCGACTCTATCTCAGTATTCGTGGGTGGAATCGATGTATGCAGCACGGGAAGCGGAATGTATTTCCTGATACAGAAGTGAAATCCTGGTATTGATAGAACATGAGGTTTAATTGGTATACAAAGTGTAACATTGTCGTTACCTTAAAAATAGAGAGGAGGATTAGTACTACAACGAAATATATTGAATTAATTAGGATGGCTCTTGTGGACGGCATCTCGTCTTCTGCACCAGGGAGGTCCACGCTTGTCCCGATGATTGCCGATTTCTCAATACACCATCCGCGAGATCTGGGACGTCTCACGGCCGCGCCAGCCGCCACAGCAAACCTCATCCGTGGAATCTAGTAAATACGAGAAAATGGTACCTTTCGCTCCGATGGTATTTCTCGGTCATCATTGGCATGGTTTTATTTAAAATCCAGCGCTCCTGCACGCGCAGATGGATTTTTATCCCTGCAAGTCACCATCCATAATTAAATTGCCTTCCTACCCACTTCGGGTATATGGTGTTAAAACGCTCGTTAGCGCAGATGTATATTACAGCACAATTTAAAAACATATCACTCCCTTTCCAAAAACTACCGGCTCTCCGCCGTGTCAAGTCACGTCTGACGCCATCTTGTCTTCGCTGCTCTCTCTTCCGTCGGATGTCTCCCATAGACATTTCCTCAAATCCCTTCCGTAGACAATAGAAGTGATGCCTTTATAAGCGGGTCAGTATTTACGTTACAGACTCTTGTGCGATATTCACGTAAAGCAAACAACGCCAATGTTTTGTTTTTAAATTATGGTATTTCTCTAGTGCGATATTAAGAGGATATACCACTATAAATTTAATTTGTTAAGCCATTAGTCGACCAGCCATGACAGCTATGCGAACTAGAAAATCCACATCGTGCTGAAAAGCAACTTACCGTGCTTACACTGTGGTATTAAATAAGATTCTACATATTAATACTCTAATTTTAACAACGGAGTTATTTCTCATAAAGCTCGATTTTGACTCGCGCTCTCCCACATCTCGTTCTAGAGTGGAGTCTATTATCGCGTGAACTGCATTTATGAAACGCGAACTACTTTAAACCATAACCGCATACATCTCATCTATTAAAATGGCCAATTTTTATATAGCTCTGTTTAGTGACTTATTCTTCTTTGTATGGTGGAGGAGAGTTGGCGGAGGTCGTACTGGGATGATGAGGTTAATCAGTTAGTCGACGATCAGTTGGTTTGATCATCACTTGGTTCGGCACAGATATGTCGTAGGGAAAAGGGTTTCGTGACTAATATCATATTACGGGCGCTTTACGCTTTCTTGCAATGATTAAAGATATGCCATTTCAATTTGTTCTAGAAGCATTGTGCAACAAACCGGTGAAATGATTGCAAGTAGGTATGCAAGTAGGTAGTGTGAAATTGCTTTTAATTTTCTCTAAATTGCAACATCGTCCGTTTTCATAATAATTCACATTTCTCGCTTTCTAGACTTCCAGTTCGTTATTTTTTATAGCTCAAGCTAAGTGCAGTAAAAACTGCATTAAAACTCGATTTATTTTACAACTTAGTTATAAACTTTTTTTTAAAGTTAGACGAAATGACCGTCCTTGGTAATTTGGACTTGCATTTTTTCCCCGAATTCTTTGCTTATTGACGTGGTAAAGAGTTCTGAAATAATTTCTTTCACATTTTGACTATTAAGTGTTTATTCAAGTAGTTTCTACTGACTGTGATAAATATCAGTCTCTCAACATGCTATCAAAATATATTTAATAAGATTTATTAGTATTTGAATCGATAGGATTTACCCGAACTTAGTGTGTTTTTAATGTCCTTTATCACTGTATTTTCATTCGACTGGTATTTGGCCACAGACAACAGTATCGTTTGTCGTCCTCCGTTCCCGGGTTATTTCGTCGACCATAGACAAACAAATCCCGAAACTGGCAATAAATTCTACCAGTGCAATAAACAGTTTTGTTTGTGGCTTGTTCACTTTAGTTGTCTATGGTTCCGTGCTATCGCTACGTTTCCACTTGCAGACCAACTTAAGGATATCTTCAGCGAAGTGGAACTTTGTCCATTGTTCCGACATTCTAAAGTTAATACTGAATCGAGCTTTTATAAGCTCGGAGGGAAAAAACGTGGACTTTTCGGTTAATGCATTACGCTGGAGTTTGAATAATGTTTGTTTGGATTTTAAATAGAACATTAAATGTATATCGAGAGCAATTAGGAGAATTCGAATTTAGAAAAGAAAATTGCAAAAAAAAATGTCTATTGTTTCAATTTCTTTCGGAATAAAAATAGCACACTGTAAAAACTGTCGAACAGTTTGCAAAAACAATAGTGTGTGTGTTAGTCTATATGTAATATGTAAAAACTTTTGACAGTGGTGTCCTTTCGAAAGGTTACTGATAAAGATCATATCGATACCTTAGTTCAATAAAGAACTAACTCTACATGCTTAATTTTGAGAAAACAGGATTTGAAAATTGTTCATAAAGACATCGCTCCGATGTAAAGTTATTTTGTCCACCTATAACATAACAATAGATACAACATGTAAGTAATTTATCAACCTATCATATCATAGGTATAAATGGCTACATTTATTAAGCTCCAAAGGGAAACATTTGACATGTTTCTCCATTGAACTAAGAATGTTCTGATTTCATTATAATTCTATAAAGAATTATCTGACTACATAAATAGGACGAATCAGACTAATTTTTTTATTGAGATATGAGAAGGGAGAGTTTCTTTACCATTGTTCATCATTAACTCGAAACCCAGAAATTTTGAGATATTTTCCTATTGAACTAGGTTATCGATTGCTTACTTACGCCTATATAACTTGTAGTTATTATCGTGGACGGATATTGAATATTTTTACATTTTCTTTTTAAATTTGTATGGGTACCGCCGCACAGGGAACCATTAATTGGTAACCAATACACCTCCGCCATAGGTCACCCTAAGTAGTTCGCTACGTTTGGTTACTTAGCATGGGCTGCCCGAGTTCAGGGATGAAGTCTGAAGTGGTTCTGGCGTCGGATGTGTCTACTTATAAACTGTGTGACGGGCTGGATCGGGAGAGGTCCGTTGATCTATCCAGCCGGACTCTCTCTATCCATCGCAACGCACGGCAGTGGAAGGGATGAATTGATACGTCCGTCGTTCCTGGACACACTGACCCCCAAACTTAGAACATCCTCTCCTTCCTTTCACCATAAAGATACTTCGCTCAGCATCTCCCAAAATGACATAGGCCCTCAGGGAAATTATCCTCATGTGTGGAGTTAATGTTAAAATTTATTTGAAAAGTTTAGTCTTTGTTCTTTATACTACACGTATTATAAATGATTGTTTTTTTTAATTTTACGAACATTTTTTGAAGTGGAAAAACAAGTTTGAAACATGCTCTATATAAACAATGCATGTATGTGAGTGCTGTGTTCGCGTCAACTCTCGCTCCAATATGTTTGACGTACTTTAAAAACATCATTATTTACAGGAAGATTGATTTAAAAATAATTATTAAATATATATGACGTCACAGATTGTTTTTAACCTTTATGGATCAATGCTAATTATGACACCTGCCTGTCTATTTTAACAGATGATATCTTAACCTTTCCCATTCCTAAGCTTGTCGTAAAGCATAATCAGTTTATTATTCGAATCAAAACAATAATTCGAAGAACTTTAATAATTTCGGGAACCCACTTTTTCCACTTTAAAGCTAAATTATCAGTTCAATAAGAATTCTGTGAATAGAATAAGTTAAAAGAGTTTTTTATATAAAAACTTTTCCCCTATTTTACACAGGAAATCTAGCGATTTAAGAAAGCTTCAAAATTGTTTTTCTGCTTCCCGAAATTTGATTGTTTAAATAATTTTCCCAAAAATATTCAGAGGGAAGTGAACTGTTAAAATTATTGTTTCAAAATTGAAACAACAACAATAAAACAACTTGTTTCTAAATAACATTTTTTAAAACAGTTTTCCATGGTAATTGGAAAGCTAAAATTTTGTAAAATATTTAGTTTCAGAACTGATTGTTCAATCAAGAACAGACAATAAAGGTTGCGGCAAAAACGATTAAACAAGTTATTAGGAATCAAAAAAGGGGTAATATAGAGAAAAAATGCTTCTTTTTTCGAAGTTAGCAATAGATACCATTTATAATAATGAGGTTTGGAAAATAATGTCCTGAAGATGACGGCCGTTAGCAGCAACACACTGTTGGTGACGATCCCTGAAGTTTTGTACAGATCATTCACACGTATCGCGGGGCATGGCGTTAACTTCTTCAATAATTCGCTCCCCCAGCTCTGGTAGGATGTGAGGGCGACGTTTAAACATGCTCCTCAAGGTGGAAACCGTTAGCAGCGAAGCACTATTGGGGACAATCCCTGAAGTTTTGTACAGCTCTGGTAGGTTGTGGGCGCTACGTTTAAACACCGTCCCTTCAGATATCCCCAAAGAAATAAATCAAAAATGCTCAAATCTGGTGACCGCACAAACCACCCCCCATCACCCCTCAGAGCAGTGGCGTATATGTTTCCTAGAGTGGCTATGCCTACTCTAGGAAAAACAACGACCATAAATAGTAATTAAGTTCTTTAAGTTGGCAAGAACTCGTTTGTCGGCCAATACATTCAATTGGCCAAAACAATCAGCAGAAGCAGTTGATCATTTTCAAATATTGAAACGACAATTCATACCCAAACTTGAAAATTTACATACGGCCTACCTAATTATTACTATTATATTTTATTTTCATATTCGCTCACCCAAATTCGAAATAATTGATTTAACCACTAACGGAGCGTATATTAATAAAAGTGTATATTCACAGGTATTATAAAATTATAAAATAATATGCAAAATTACTGCCTCAACACAGGCTAGCCTAGTGAGACGGGTTATGTGAAACTCCAACTTATAACTGTTTCAATATAATTTTCTATTATTTATAAACCACTGTATACTTACATTATTATATTATACAAGTATTTTAGTTATAGTTAAACTTATTTACAACAAAGATATTATTATTATTATTAGTAATAAGTATGTCAAATCTTTTTTCCTCGCCGTATATTTGGGATACTATTGATTTTTAAATATTGAAACTGAATTTTTAATTTAACAAACCGATAAAATTATCAAAAAATCAAAAACTTGATTGGTTAAGCCTCCCTGAGGTAACATTATTTACTAACCGGCGTTATAAATTATAAATTGTAAAAAAATAATTATAATATTAATCCTTATGAGAACTCAGTAAAATTAAATGACTTTTTAAAAGCGCTATCCTCGTTGCAAAGTATGAGTAGTTTAATGTTGGAAAGCCCTTTACGTAACTTTAAGTATAATACTTCCATGGAATATAAAACGGCATACATCAGGGTTAAAATAAACTGGTTCATAGTTCACAAATAATAATAGTCGATACGACCCAAAACAACAGTCATTTTCGTAGTCGGGTCGACTATACGACTATAAGAACCGGCGTTTCCATGAATAACTTAACCGAGTTTAGGGACTGTTAGGATATTGCCATCAATTTGTATGACAATATAACTGGAATTGCTTACTACGAGTGTCAAGTAACAACAAATATCATATTATTTGATACATATTTGTATGGTAACAGTTAAATGTGATTACGGTTGGGTTTCGGAGGATATTTGATGGGGCGAGATGATGAAATGTTGTATCAGTTTTCATAAGGGTGTTTTCATGAAATACTGCACCATTTTATGATTACGATTAATCTTATATATATCACGTCTGTTTCTTTGTCTTTTACTAGCGTTTGTAAGTTTGCTCTTTCCAACGGAGGTGATTAAATTATATTATTATTCTCAAATCTTATTTCATATGAGAGTAAATTAATAATTGATTTTATTTCATCATGTTTCCGAAATTTTAAATCACGAGTTGTCGGGAAAATAAAAATTAAAGTAATGTGTAGTGTACTAAAAAGTGTAGTGTAATGTAGTGTAGGTACTGTAAGCTGTATTGTACTGAAAAGTCGAGCGTTTTGCAATTTTTTATTAATTACTTAACCCAACCCAATTCGTCCAAACCTAACCTAACACATACTAATGAACCTAACCTAACCTACCCACCGTCGAGGTTTTATCTCCACTTTAACTGCGCAAGTACCTACGCACGAAGGAAATTGTGTTAATTTTTTAAAGAAAATTTCTTCTCTAAGGGTTTCACTTTGTGATGTCATTATTCTAATCAAAAGAATAAATAACTTAGTTTACATCACTTTATTTATATACAATCAACATGTTTCATGAACAATGTTCACATCATCAGGATTAGTTGTATACTAAACTTAAAAATCAAATATAGATCACATATTGTTGGAAAGGGTAGAAGGAAGGGGAATGGGTAAGAGTGGGGGAAGGTTATTACAATTAGGGATTTCAAAGACAAGTTATTTATTCTTTTGATTGAAATTGTGTTAAAATATTTAATGCATGTAATTTTTTTTGATATGTGTTGGACAGCCTACCTACTTAAATCAAAACTATTTTAATCGCAGGGCCGGGAAACTGAATAAATTATTTTTTTTGCAGTATATTGTAGTTATTTTGAAATTATTTTGAGCCAGTATTTCGGCCTCGAAATTTAGGTGGTTTTGGTTTATCAATAAATGAAACTCAATTGCTGGAGGTTCACGCAAATGTCTACCTTAGTGGAATTCAAAACTTATGATAAAGTCGATCAATTTTAAACGATTTGAAAAAAGAATTGGTTACACAAATGCGGTACATGCCATAATAGATCCCATTGCAAATCGAGATGTAGGAGAACCTGAGTCAAAATCAAACGGTTTGAAAAATAACTCCGCCAATAAAATGAATGTGTTAATACATAGACAAAACTAATAGGATGAATTATATAATGTATGAAGTCTTGTCAAGGGCAATGACTGTTCCATTCAAACAACTTGATTTGTCATGTTAATTATTTAAAAAAATATATATAGATTAATTAGTAGTATAATATGTAATTAATTAATGGGAATTCGGTGATATATTGTTCAAAAAAATTAAAAACGCAAGAAAAATAATATTGGTTGAAAAGATTTTGTATCAGTCATTATTTTTAATCTATCGTAGTTTTCATAGAAAACAACGTAAGATGTAAGACGTGTGAAACGTCCATTAATAAATAATCAAATCATATCTATAGTCAAAATCTCTAGACTGACGTAGCTAAACTAGTTTAAATATTCTTAAGAACGTAAAATTTTATAACTGATAGTTTACTTGTAATGTGGAATAGAATCACCGATGTAGCCGTATAGCAATTTAAAAGCTTGTATTAGAATAATTTAATTCCGACTCACAACAATAACAGGTGATGAAACCACCCTTTTTAAGCAAAGATACAAAAAACAAGTACCGGGAAAAAATTCACAGACGAATCTTTATTACTTCGCGGAGCAACGCACCGCAGCGATGCTTCGAGCCACGCCATAAAAACAAATAGTTTCTCCCTGAAATTTCCCAAGTTTTTACGATCCGAGGGTTAACAATCTGTGTTCGGTTTAAAACTTTCCCCTATTTTACCCCACGATCAAATTATACTTCTGGGTTTATCAAGGTTCCGTTTTGAGTTTCTCAACATCTCGTGTACATAATAATATTATAAAGGACCACTGAACAGAAAAATAATAGAAGTGTGGTCCAAGCGCCATTGAGGTAATTTTACTTACTAAACGGCGCTCTAAAAATTGATAATTTATATACTCGCACATACATACTAATTTAAATTTAAAAAAAAACAACTGATAAAATATACCGCGAGAGCCCCCAAATGTACGAAGCCTGTAAGAATGTGGCATTATTCAAATGTAATATTAATAAATGAAATAAGAAAAAAATACCTATTCATCACTACTTAGTATTTTGGAAAAAATAAAAATAAAATTATTGTTAAAAATATTGATCGAATTTACCACACACATTTAAATTCACTGCCTTAATATCATTCACGTCATTATAAAACAATTAAGAAAAATCCACAATCATTAAAAGCGGGGAAAATAGATTTCGGCTGCAAGTAGCTCACGGAAGAGAGAATTTTAATTATCACAATTGTTTAAGTAAATCGGTGTTTACCAAAAATATTAATAAATCATGAGTAAATAAAATCGTGTAAATAAATTGTCTCAAAGTGGGAAACGATATTTTGATAACGGGTTTGAATGACGAAATATTTGTCACAATAATAAATACTAAAATGCTGAAGAACTTAATAATAAAACTTAAAATTTATTGTCTATAAATTAAAAATAAACAACTTACGCATTATTTTTAGATAAATAATATTAATCGGGGCCTTCTGCGAACAGAACTATTAGAATTTTTGGAAAATATCGGAGAGTACCGAAAATTTAAGATGTCAAAATTGTGATAATCTCTCCGGCCGGCCAATAAACGTGACTATTGCGGCCACAGGAATCATAGACGTGGCAGTATCCGTTACTAGTATTCGAATTTTGATTTGTACTGAATTGTGACTCGTGACGTCACGGATACACGTTTTTTCCAAGTTCCCTTTGAAAGCTCATAACTTTGTTATTAACTCTTTATATATAGTGAATTTTCACCAAATTTATAAAATTAGGAGACAATATCAATTGTGACACTGAAGGGGGTGAGGAGGGATAGAAGATGGGAAAGAAGAAAGTGGGGAAGTATCTGGATATTCAGATCTGGTCACCAAACACTGAAAGACTTAGTTAATATTTCAAAAAGTTTGAGAACTTCTATTAGAGGTGGAGGAAAATTATTACCTCCTTCGGGCACATAAACACGCCCGCCGCATACCTCTACAGATTTGTCTCTTCAGTGTAAAGGGTCTATTCAGAATCGTATGAGTTTATCGTTATTGCTAGCGGTTATAAGTTTATGTTATAAAACGGTTTTAACCGGCCATTGAGTTAATTTATTTACTGCTCTTTTTTGTTTAAATTAATGGTTTTAACAACCTTAAGAACTTAATCAAAAAGGTTACATAAAATTTAATAAGGTTTTACGTTTTACAGTTAAGTAAGTTCAACGTTTATTATTTTATTGATAAATATTTAATGCTTTCGTAGAGAGTATTTACTTTGTGGTTTGATGTACTTATTAAATAAAAAAAAAACACTTTGTTTTAAACCGCTAATTTATTTTTAAATCATCACCAACCGGTTTCATTTATCCCATGCTTTGTCATTGTAAAATTTGATAACTTTTGAATAATTTTATTAATTAACTTTTTCATGTGTTATCCCATTATATCACATGTAAACATATCTCTGTCTCACTTTTCCATTGTTTCGTTTTATACTTTGTTTCCCTCTTATTATTTTTGTAAATCTCATATATGTATTTATAATATTTTCGTAAGAAGCAATCACTCTGTGGTTTGATATTGTATTGAGTAAATGAAACACGTTGTTATGAACCATTAATGTATTTTATTTTCACCAACCTGTTTCGCTTAACTCGAGCTTCATCAGGGTAAATATAATAAATAAAAAGTTTCTACATTTACCCTGATGAAGCTTGGGTTTAGTGAAACCGGTTGGTGAAAATAAACTATATTCGGAGTTTATAACAACGTATTTCATTTACTTAATATATATTTATGTATTTTTGTAAAGTTTTAAATTTTACCCTTAACGAAGCTTGGGATAACGTAACCTGTCGGTGGTTTAAAAATAAATTCGTGGTTTAAGCAAAGTGGCTGTAATATTAAAGAAATATATTTTGAATTAATAAATGTAGATTGTCGTTGCAGAGATGAGTAAAACATAACAAAAATTACAGTGGATTTTGGTAATATTTAGGAAAATGCCACTTGGTGTATGTAAATATTTAACAAGTATTTTACTATTACTCTTCTAAATTAGTTTATATAGTCGTATATATTTGGAATATATTTTTTTAATGATAAAATGACTTAACTAGTTATTTCAAAAATTTTATTTCAACATTAACAAACATTTTGGATTGGGTCGTATTGACTACTATTATTAATTTGTGCACAATCCTAGACTTCTAGAAAATGTCAATAGACGTTTGATATAAATAAAAATCACACAGATGTAACCGAAAAACTATCTAGATTGCAAACAAATTCGGGTAGAATCTAGTGGTCATTATAGAAAGTAGCAAGAAAAATATATGGGAATTAATTGCAGATGATTTGAATTGAAGAACGATGTCGATAAAAATTAAGAATAGCAGTGAGGTGGATTAGCTCAATTGGTTAGAGCGCAGGTCCCGGATACATCGGGAGGTCCTGGGTTCGACTCCAACGGTTACCTTTTTTATTTTCTATGTCTTTTCTGTTTCATGTATCATTTAAGATTTGCTAATATTTTCAATGATTTAAAAAACGAATTGTAAACCGTTTTACTTTAAACCTGGATTAGAAATTAGCTGTTTTCTATTCCATGGAAATATTATACGAGTACAATCCTTTCGTACTATGCGTGTATTAAAAAAATATGTAGATTTATGATTTTTTCCTCCGTATCTGGAGCGAATAAATATTGTCGGTTTGTGTAATTCAATTGCTGGTATCACTGACTTTGCGCACTATTTTTTCTCATTGAATTTTAGCTACTCGTTCAGGCAGTAGCCATTTTAATATTTATAATTGCGAATTTTATGTTTAATTTCCACCGAAATTTTTCTTATTTTTTGATCTCATTTTTAAATAAGAAAGGATTATATTTTTTTTTAAGTTAACAGTTTTTTTCTGATAAGTACACGCAGGAGGTCCTGAGGGAAATAATTTCCCTCAAGGCCTATATCATCTTTGAGGAAGCATCCTCAAAGATAATATAGCTGTGTGGTGGGTCTTTTAGAGGAAATAAAGGAGTGAGCCTGGTTCTTGAAGAAACCTATGTTGTAGGAGGGAGGTAACCAGAGGCCGGTAGATCATTCCATAGCCAAGTTGTCGAACACAAGTACGAGTCGTAGAAGTGACCCGTTCTCATGTGACATATGTCAACCGTGTGCAAATGTTGGGGGCGCGTTTTGCGTGTTTCAGTACCGAATCTCTTCAGTACCGGTGCACAGTCGGGAAGCACGCCAAACGCGCGCCCACCATCTGAAGACGGTTGACATTCGTCACGTGAGAACGGGTGGCTTCAACAACTCGTTCTTGTATTCAATAGCTCGCCAACATGGGTTTCTTCAAGACACGAGTTCACTCCTTCTCATCCTCTAAAAGACCCCCCACACATCATCCCTAAAGATGATATTGACCTTGAGGGAAATTATTACCCTCAGAGCCTCCTGTGTGGAGATACTGTAAAAAGATACAATTTTGAATATTTCACATACGTATGTTAGCAGAGGAAAATTAATTTGTTTGATAAATCAAATAACTTAATGTTACCATTAATGTGTACGAGTATAAAATAATGGTTTCCACTTATTCATATAAATAAATACACTTAAGTTACTTGTTATTCATCAGCTCATTGACAATAATCAAAATAATTAACGAAATAATGAATATTTCTAATCATCCCCAAAACACTAAACAAAAACGATCCGAGACGTCGCTGTCACTGTTTATCCCTTGTCAAATTGACACACGTCGCACCCCCCTCAATCACCCGCCTGGGTAGGCAGATGGACAGTGGGTGAGGGGGTGGAAATCCCTGAAACCTTCCCGAAACCGTTCTAAAACCTTCTGAAATTCAGATACTATAAGATCCAATACATCCCCAGTTAAATTGGTGAGTTGATGGAAGTATGTGACGCTAACAGACGATATAATAAAAGTGATGGGGTGTCCTTGGATGAATATAATCCTTCGCTCTTCATTGGGGGTCCATTGTTTTTTGTACTTCATTGCGGAATTTCGGATATTAAAAGCTGCTGGAATTTATGTACAATTTTATTGCTTTAGATGAGATCCTATTTCACGATAAGCGGTATTTTCGATGATAAGAAAATGTACTTACGTTTACTTTATCTTGTTGATTTGGTTAGGTACTAAGATAGGAAAAAATATATACCTACTATTATATACACATAGGAATAATAAAAGGTTCGGTAAAACAATATTAACTACTATTTGAGTTAGAGTTTCGAATATTACAAAGTGTATAGTGAGACATAAGCAGCGCTTCGTCTAAATATTACCTTACGAGAGTAAATCTCTTTTTTTTTTTAGGGGAATTGTCAATACATCTTTTAAATGCATAACTGATTTCGTACAAGTTTGTTTCATCGTTTTGTAGTATTTAACTATAAAATAAATAATTTTGCACTTCAAATTTACTATGTGGCTATACAAACAAGATCGCATACTTTCCTTAGTCCCTTCTTATACAATAGGCTATACTCCCAACTTAAAATATACTGTACAATAAAATTATTCAATACCAGATTAAAAAAAAAACCTTTTATTGAGTTCCCTCAGCAGCTTAAAGTATTTTGAATTTGATTTAGTATATTCGTAAATTTATTCCTACGTTGTTTAAGTTTTTCTGTGTTGTTTTTGTATTGGACTGTAATGAGTATATTTATTTTTAATTTTACTAAATAATTAAAAAAAAAATTCTCGCAGGTATCTTTAAATAACGTATTTTTTAATAAATAATCCAAAGTGTACTACACATATGTTATTATGTTAAAAAAATAGATTATTTTTATTTGACTTTACCACGAAACGAAATGGACTACTTGTTACGACAAGGCCCAACCTAGCGTAGCAAGTGGGGAACAATAAAAATGTAAAATAGATACATAAACAAAATTGTTTAAAATAAAAATAAAAATAATATAAAAATCACTGTGAAATTTTATAACGATAAATTAGTAAATCAAAATTAATAATGTTTTTTTTTAAGTTCTGCAGGTATTTTTATTTACTGGTTCAACTAGAGATAAACAAAAGAATTAATGGTCCTAGTATAAAGTGAATAAATAAACTGAGAACAATGATCTATTGACCACTTACTTAGTATTTTCGCGAAATCTAAACAATATAATTCTTTAAGATGTTTCACGGATTTTCCACGTAAATTTAAATTCATCGCCTCAATAACATCCACTCCATTATAAAACAAATTCTAAAACCTGCTATTATTAAAAGTGGGGAAAACAGGTTTCAACTGTAAGTACCTCACAGAATTGAGACTAATAAATATCATTGTTATTTTCTGAGTAAATCGGTTTTTACCGAAAATATTAAAAAACCGATGAAAAAAAGGGGTTATAAAATCGTACCAGTAATCCGTCCCAATGTGGCCAACCCACAGTTTAAAATTGGCTCAGAACGCCGAAATAGCTGTCACAAAAAATAACTGAAACTTGCGGAACTTAATAATAACATTATTCAATTACATTATCTTTAAATTAAAAAAAATAATAATGGAGTTCTACAAATTAAACACTAACTAACTAATCATCACGCCGTTTCTCCGCAGGGGTAGTCAGAAAGGATGGACCGTCGAACAACTCGATCTTGGCATACACTTCGTGCTTCATTCACATTCATACATCGTCTCATATATTCTCTTCTATTATTCCGACTTCTGACATGGCCCAAAAAATTAAACACAAAAACAATTAATAAGTTAGTTGGATCCGCCTAATTAAATTTAATATAAAATATCAGTAAAGTATGTAAAACACTGTTTCATGATAAATCGACACACGTATGAATCGGCACACTTTTTAAAAGTGATATAAAGTCATTAAAAGTAGAAAAAAAAATGCCCCAAATACCTTACTTCACTTATCCAATTTTTTTTTTTCAAAATTAATAAAATGAAATTATTGGTTAGGAAGGTGAGATTTTTATTTTCGGGCTGTTTTTTTTTTAACTTTTAAAGACTTTAATAATTCATACGTGAGTTGATTTATTCGGTTATCGTAAGAAACGATGTGTCACTATGAATGAAGCGAGGAGATCATGCGGGAGAGAGATTTGTAGCGGTTAAACCTCTCTGCCCACCTTTGTACAGTAATGAATGTTTGAAAGTCATTTACCTTTTTTACTAATTAACTAACTAACTAACCATCACGCCGTTTCCTCGCAGGGGTAGGCAGAGAGGACGGACCGCCAGACAACTCGATCTTGGCATACACTTTTTGCTTCATTCACTTTCATACAACGTCTCATACATTCTCTTCTGTTATTCCGACTTCTGACATCAAGTATTTGATTCACTTGATCGTGCCACGTCTTCCTTGGACGTCCCCGGCTTCTTCTTCCATTCACATTCGCGTCATATATTCTCCTTACACTCCTTTCTTCATTCATTTGCTCTACATGCCCAAACCATCTAAGCGTCCCTTTCTTAATCTTGCTCACTACGCTTACATCGGCCTTGAATTCTTTACGAATCTCAACATTTTTCACACGATCATGCATGGTTTTACCACACATTCGTCTCAGAGATCTAATTTCTACAGCATTCAGTCTACTTTCATCCTTCCTCTGCCAGTTCAGTTATGCCTCACTGACATACATCAGGGTTGGTATCAGCACTCCATTGTGGATCTATGTTAACAACAAATTACAATAACTTACTATGCTTACTGATATGCCCATCTCAATAGGAGTTCTCGTGTCGTAATTTGCGTCGGAATAATTTTAAATTACACAAAAATAGTATGATGGTGTATATGATTGTGAATTACGCAAAGTGCGCGAGCTAAGGATAGAAAAGTTCTATTTCTGATTTCGATTAAAAAAAATTCTAACTAAATTTATTTTATTCTTCAATTAAATAGTAATTTTTGAGTACTGTCACCAGGAGCACAGAAATTTGCCGGTTACAAGTCAGATGAGCAGCCATGAGACATGTTAGATTAAATGAGTATTTGTTTTAGCCGAGAGCGGCATTGTTCCGTAATGAACTTAATATGCGCAGCGCATCATTCCGGACGAATAAGGGCATGCTTATTAATTGCATGGGAGGGCTTTTTGAAAATGTCGGGAATGCAATAATGTGGAATAGTTTTCAAAGGTAATATTAGAAATATGTTCAATGGAAGAAAACATGGCATATTTCTCCAAGAAACCTTATTTTCCACTTGCATTTGCTTTCTCTCTCTATATCACTAAGCCTGAAAAGAGGTGTAGCTAATTGGGGATGACATTTTCCCGCTGGCTTTTTTTATATGAATACCACACAAGAGTCCCAACTGCTCCCAACCGTCTTGAGCAAGTGAGGCTATGGCATTCCCAATAAGGGAATGATGCGAGGCTGAAGGTATTCGGAATGGGAAGGAGAAGGGGAAGAGGAAGATGGGGAAATACCTGGCTATTCAGATCTGGTCATCAAAAGTGGCTGAAAGCCATTTCAAGCAACGTTTCAATTTTGAATGGTGGTATTTCACCAGGGCGATACTGAGAGTGTCTTCCACTCTGGAACGTGCGCAAATAAACCATATATTATTTTTAAATTAATTAATTGTGAAACAGCTCAAATTAGTTAAAAAAAAAATTACTTGCGCACGCGGGGATTTGAACCCGCGACCTTCGGATTCGTAGTCGAGAGCCTTACCCCTCGACCATGGAGCCGTCAAATGGGCTATGGGCAGTTGAGACAATTTTTGCCATAGTTTTGTTTAAAATGATTACTATTGAAGCTATGTACTTACCAGTATTTCTGAGTCAAAAAAATACAAAAATAATTTTTCTCATTCTCTCCATAGTTGATTTTTTAAAAATTATTTCCATTTAATATAACTATTTACTATAATTCTAAGATATTTTATATTTGACTAACCGAAGCGTACCCGGCCTTGCTCGGGATTATTTATTCACTTTGAAATGAAGTTATAAAGTTGTGAATTTTTGCTTGTCGTTTGGGTGCCATGATTGATTTGACAATGGAAGTAAAGCCCTCTGACGACTATTACTATCTCTGGACAATGAAAAATTTCCAAAAATTTATTTTTTAAAACAAAACTCCTTCTTTTGAATATGTAGTCAGTGACTTACCAGAGTGGTATATCTATGGGCTAACCTCAATACAACATGGCGGGTCCAATGTTTTTCATACTAATTTTAAAACGTTATACCAACAGTTTTACATATTGGATTTCATTCAAACTACTCTCTAAACCTTTCCAGGAGTAATTAGAACAAACTGTGCTATTTTCAGTGAAACCGGTTAATTAATTTTCAAGAAAGTCGAGGACACACAGACAAACATTCATTTTCGTATTTAAAGATTTCATTTTGAATCGCAGCTTGTATTTCTCAGTGGGCAATTTTTGTTATGAACTTTAATAACAATGTAATAAGTTTTTTTTTTCAGTATTTAGTGTTAATAGATTTATGTCGATCCAAGTTAATTTATTTGCTTATTTTCTTAATATATATGTATATATGTATGTTTGTATATGTGTATATATGTATCGACTGACATAATACGTGCAAATGCTTTTTTTGGTAGTCGAAAAACCATATAAAATCTTTTTACACTTAAAAATTAATGAATAAAGAAAACTAAAAAAAAAAACTTCCCACTTGTTCCTTGGAAAAGAGGGCGGTACGGTCCGATTGACAATCTGTAGTTAACAAATAAATTGGTATTCCTAAAGCACAGACGCAATTTAGGTATGCTGAGTCTGTTTTACATGTATTTTAATGGAGCCTGCTTGATAAATAATAGATAATCCCCCTTTCAACCTCACAACATACCTCTAATGAGGTTAAGTCATAGTTACACTGGTTTTTATCACTTGGGCTTTCTTCAGGGTACCATAAGAAAACTAACCATTTATCTTTGGCTAGATTATTATTTATTAAATAAGTAAAAAATTACTTTACAACACTATATAAAAATAATGTAAATGCAAACGAAGTACATTTTTAATTATTTGATTAATAATGACGCAACAAAGTTACCAATCGTTTGAAGAAATTATAAAATATTATTATTTGTTGAAAACACATAATTATGTATTTGCCCTGTTACACATTAACAAAAACTGTTTATACCTCAACCCATTTACTAAAGGTGAGTCTAACTTTTCAGGCTGTAGCATTCGCAATATCGTTTGGCCCAACTTTATGACCATCTGTTATTGTTGCACCCAAAGTTTTCAGTTCTAGTTAGGGCAAGCACGTAACGGTCGCGAACTACTTCACATTATCATCCCCGTACGCTCAACGTGTATTGTGTTTATTTCAAGTGATTGCAAACTCATCGTTAGTGCAGTTAAGTTAGGGAATTAATAATTTTGAACGACATTAATTTGATGACCGATAAAAGCGATTAATTCGTTATGATTTTGAGCTTACGGCTCGCACGATTTCAAAATTTTCACTTTTGCGTCGATGGGAAAATTATCAAATTGAACTTCATCAAATCCGATCTAAACAATCGTATTAGTAGAAATGCCAAGAAGGATTTACTCCAAATTCCTGTAATTCATACTGCTTTTGGGTAACGGAATTTTAGGTACTTTGCGATAAGAAATTACAACATTCTTTCAGTTAGCATAAAAAAATCTGATTAACAAAAAATATTCAAACACGTAACGATGGGGCATTTACCGGTGCACTCACCCAAATTCGAAAGTGTATATTCATAGGTATTTTAAAATTATAAAAAAAATTTCAAAATTACTGCCTCAACACAGGCTAGCCTAGTGAAGCGGGTTATGTGAAACTTCAACTATAACTGTCCTTATATTATTTTCTATGTTACTTTATAAACCACTGTACACTTACATTATTATATTATATATGTATTTTATTTATAGTTAAATTTATTATTATTATTATTATTATTATTATTATTATTATTATTATTATTATTGTTGTTGTTGTTGTTGTTATTATTATTATTATTATTATTATTATTATTATTATTATTATTATTATTATTATTATTATTATATTATATTTTCAATTTAAGGGATGTTCTTATGCTGAAGGAAGTTATGCGATGAAGGAGAAGTACACTGATAAAGCCATTTTAACCTTCTCGTATCTATGATGTAACGATAGTCTACCGTTCTCATTTAAAATATTTTACATTAAATCGATCGATTATGTTCTGATTACATGAAAATGTACGTTAAAGCTGTGACTTAACGGGGAGATGGACGTCCCATTGTATGTTTTACAAAATATTTGGACGGTCAGAAAAAAATAATTTTTCTGATTATATTTTGAAAAATGCTAAGCTTATGTAAATTTATAAAATATTAAATAAATATTTTTCTATTTAAAAACATTATATTTATCGTATTGCGTAATAATACTATCATTATTTTGAATTAATAATTAATAACTCTCCCACGTCCCTCTCCCCATTAAGGGAAGAAGAACATTGTAGAGGGATTATTCATGAATTAAAAATAATAGTTATTTTTATTTTTTATATTGTATACGCCCTTAAGGGCTTTTACATATTTTGTTATAAAATTTAAATGACTATAGTGACACAGGTGCAAAACATATTACATTGGGTACATCGATAGTAGAGATCATATTCATAAAATTCAAAAACAAAATATTTAAAGTGTGCAAACAAATTCAGCAATAACATTATCTACACACAATTTAATATAATTTGTAACAAAGACGAATATACAAAACACTGCACATTCACTTGTACTTATGCTCTAGACAGATATATTGTTAGTAATTGTCGAGAATGTTTGCTAGAGTAGTCTTCTTGTATGTGCATTCCGTGCAGTTGGAACATATCTACTAAATCTGACAAGCGAGTTTTTTTAATGACTCTCTCCTGAAAATATTTATACAGTTCTATTAAATTAAATATTACCCAATATGCGATGAACAATGTGCTTTTAGAGAGATCTTTTAAATAACACCTTTTTTAAAAATTTACACGGGCTAAGAATTCATCGCAATTAAATCACTAATATGACTTTTATTGACCGTCCTATAAAATTCTTTGTTTTTCTTTAAAATACGGAAAAGAAAAAAAAGGGGTGTAGTTTCATATTTTCATAAACAACAACTTTAATGTTTTTGTTTTTAAATGGGGATTACTAAACTTCGGCTAAGTATACAAAAAAACGCATGTGGAAAGGATTGCAATAATTTTTTTAAACTTTTTAAAAGTATTTTAATATTTTTAATGTTTTGTAAAACATATGTGGGGCAGTCAGACGTAGTTTAATTATGGATTTATTAAAACATGTTTTTAACAATGTCCGCACATATCCAAATGTTGTTTTACTCAAGTTCAGCGAATAAACCGTACGCGAGGTGAAATGATCATGAAATTGTGCAAACTGAATTAATTACAATTTAAAAAATAAAACAATAACTTAGTTTACGTCACTTTTATTTATACTTTAGCCAACCGGGTTTCGCTACTACCGTAGCTTCGTCAGGGCAGTATAATACGAAACTATGAACTAAGATATACATGTGTTATGGATTGATAAAATCGGGCGAGTGAAGAGCCGAGGGTGGGAGATCAGCAGATACCTGGCAGGGAAGGGAGTGTATTTTGTTTATTGAGAATAATTCAAGAATTTAAATTTATTTGGTTATTAATGAGTCTAGTATTAGTGTTTTTGGCTTTCCTTATTTCTAACGCTTCTAAATTATCTAGTCGAATGCCTATTCCATTTTTATACAGTAAACTAGTGCCTGTATTTTTATTGAATGTGTGATCTGTTTCTAAGAGGTGGTTGGTAAAATCCGAAAATCCATTATTATTGAGACATCGTAAGTGTTCTTTTACACGGATATTAACATTACGCGACGTTTTGCCTACATAAAACGCCGGGCAATCGTAGCGTTGAAGTTAATAACTGCCCGAGTGGCCTAAACTGAATTTATTACTGTTTATAATTTTGTTTGAATTTTTTTCATTTTGACGAAATTCGATCGAAATACCAATGCATATAAAATAATCCCCAATATATACCGCGGTGATAATGGCCTGAGTACATATTGAGAGGTATCGATATTGCCCGCACGTCCTGAATGTGAAAAATTACGGTAATTGAGGAAACAGCATTTCGTCGTTCAAAACCCCAACACATATTGTGCACCTCGCCACAATGGCCGATAAAACATAATAGGCATTGTGTCTTTTCACAGAGTCGCGTCACATCGTGTCAATTTGTAGTTGGACGTCGTTTGTCAACAGGCGTCGTGTAGCGTCGCAACGCATGTAGCTGTTCCGAACCGTTGCATTTTGGCAGGGGCTTTTTTGAATATTTTAAAAAAGAAAACAAAATACATTACCTAAACAAAAAAACAAAAAAAAAAACATTTAGCTTTAAATCCAAAAGCACCAACATTAAAAAAAATGAACCGCTGTTTCTATCGCATTTCCATCACGATATATTGACTCTCAAACAATGCCTACAGGCGAATGATTTTAAAGAGCGCATGTTTGTATGTATGTTTGTGTGGATACCGATAGTGGTTCAAGCCGATTCGAAATAATTTTTAAAAAATCCCGTAGTATCCTCTTACCCCGCAGTATTTCTACGAAACAGTTAACTACTACACAAGTAAGAATCTCTTTAAAATAATTTGCCTGTACCTATCCATCTGTCGAAAATAAGACAATACGTCAAATTGGTTACGGAACACTTTTCAATTATAAACATAAAATCATGATTCGTCATTTGAAAAAAAAAATAATGATTAAAAAAAAACGAACATTCCCCAAGGGACTAAACAAATACACGCACCCATTTCTCGCCTACATACAAATGGAAACAAATTCACCTCTGCTATAGATATATCAGTATTTAATATAATTTTACCCATATTTAAAAGATACCCGAATGATATTTTTATGTCGCAACGATTATAAGAACATCGCATAGGAGCTATTGTAATATATTTTAAAAAATTATTTCTTTACTTACCTGCAATCCAAAAACTTGCTCCCCTTCTTCTTTCTCTGTGTGATGCACTACATTATGTATTATGCAATTTCATACATTTTTACGTCGCCCGAAATATAAAAACACGTAGATTTTTTTTTCTCATTTATATCAGGCTATTATTATTTTTATTAAAAAAATAAAAATTAAGAACTAACTAACCATCACGCCATTTCCCCGCAGGGGTAGGCAGAGAGGACGGACCGCCAAACAACTCGATCTTGGCATACACTTCTTGCTTCATTCACTTTCATACACGTCTCATACATTCTCTTCTGTTATTCCGACTTCTGACATGGCCCGACTCAAGTATTTGATTCACTTGATCGTGCCACGTCTTCCTTGGACGTCCCCGGCTTCTTCTTCCATTCACATTTGCGTCATATATTCTCCTTACACTCCTTTTATTCGTTCTTTCATGCCCAAACCATCTAAGCTACATAGGTATAGGTATCTGCTGACCGGGAAGTGTCTGTAGACCTGCTGATCTCCCACTCTTGTAAAACCGTTCGGCAAAATTATAAATAAAAGTGACGTAAACAAAGTTATTGTTTAATTTTTAAACAAATAATGTCATTTCAATAATCTAAATTTTAATATTCCCATACCACATGCCTCGCAAATAATAGCCAGAGCTAATTCTGGAGCACTTTGCTCTTGCAAATACGGAGAATGTCAAAATGTTGACTTAACGGAACACCGGATCCAGTTCAGTTGGGCTCGAAAGCTTTCGGTTTGGGGTATAGGTAACTGTGTAACTTACATTGCCGACTAAGTGAGCGGGCATTTTACAGTGGTGGAAGAAATATAGAGGGTGTGTTTTAAGGGTTTATTCGAGAAAAAAATTGTGAATTTTAGGTACTTTGCGATAAGAATATTCAACATTTTTCCAGTTAGCTTCATAAAATCTGATTCACAAAAAATATTCAAACAAAATATTAAAAAAATGGATTAAAAGTAATGATAGGGCATTTACCGGTGCACTCACCTAAATTTGGAATTATTGATTTAACCATTTATGGAGCATATCTTAATATAAGTGTATATTCATAGGTATTATAAAATTATAAAATAATGTGCAAAATTACTGCCTCAACACAGGCTAGCCTAGTGAGGCGGGTTATGTGAAACTTCATCTAAAAATTGTTATTATATTATTTTATATTTTACTTTTAAACCACTGTGCACTTACATTATTATATTACACATCAATTTTAATTATATTTAAACTTAATTATAATAAAGATATTAGTATTATTATTATTATTATTATATGAAATAGTCGAATAAAAAATTCAACAGAAAGATCATTGAATTTGTAGTTAATGCTAAACGAAAAGTAATAAGCGCACACAGATGGATTATTTTATAACATAAATTTCCTGACAAAGTCAATTAATTTATATTTATTCGTTTTAGCAAAAATCTTTGTCTAATGACGCCAACTGACGATAATGGCAGTGCAAACGATTTATGTTCATACTAACTGCGCATGCGCGGACGTCACAAGCGGCCACCAGCACGTCACAATATTCTAGCCCACAATCTCGGTCGGTACTAGTCCGTGTATGCGCAGATACGTGTCGCTTGCGTACGCTGTAATATGAATGTTTTCATAGATAATGTAGGCAACTAATGTTGTCGTGTCTTTACTGTACTGTTCTGCACTGCGCGGTGCTGGGAGATGTTAATAGACCCTTATACGGACATGAGCCTAGTTTTGTGGGTTATTTAATAAATCAAATAAAAATATTTTTTTCAGCAGTTTCAACAACCGTGTCGGGAATATATTTATTCATGTTTTCATTGAAAATTTCCCTAGCCAAATATTTCTCGTAACATCACTATTCACTGACTAGCCCTGAGTTTCACATAAAAAAAAAATACTGTCCCGTTTCCTTTTAGCACTTCTTGAATTGGCACCGCCATGGCCAGGCGATATCAATTTGACTCGTCACTATATTATTTTTTTAATAACTTTAACAATGGAGTTATTCTTCATTTTAAATGGGTGTGAAAAAACAACAGAGAAGGGTGTCTCATTTGATCGGTGATCTTGTTAATTACAGGCAAATCGAATGATTTGTTCCAAATTAATTGTTTGAAAGAAAAGATTGTGCCCGGTGTGATCTACACAACATCGGGCTAGATCCATGTCAACCGTGGCCGACACTAGAGAAAATTAACCCAGGTATACTTCCGGACCTAATGTCTCTAAGATTTCCGGAATATTTTACGCAGACGACCCGTATAAACCTAGTTCATTTCGATAACCCAAATGGCGACCGAAGACGGCCTCAACACTGATCGTCAGACATTGCCAGTATCCATTCCCACGTTGCCAGATTCTAAGGATCTAGCCGACCAAGGGAACCTTGGCCGCAATACTGCGAAGTCTCCGCCTCGCCAAACCAATAGATTTAGAATCAGTTCACGTTTAAAAGGTAACGGGTATGAGTTACATGTTTTATCATATTATTTATCCATGTGTCCTCTTTCATTTTTCAAAATACCCTAATCATGAAACCACGATGAAGAACAGTGCCCCGGCTTTGAGAGAGGATCATTGCTCTGCCCCGACCTGAAGACATCACTTTCTACCGCAGAAATGATTGGCTCCCTAAAACAAGCCTTCAGCTCCCTTAAAACCTTTTTACGAACCATTAAACTTATCATTTGACCTCCATTACCCAACGGCTCTTTATCTAGGAATCTATTTTGGATTTTGCATATTCCCCCATCTTTATTATGCATCTCATAAAGTTATTTCATCCTACGTAGAATTATCTCACGTATTTGGTATTGTTTGGTTAAGTCGGTTAGACTGGTAGTGCATCGCTTCAGTATATTGGAATAACTAACTTATCAGTTTGCAAATAATAATAGTTTTGTTCCTTACGCATTCTGGGAAATTGTTTCAGTTGTAGCAATGTCCACGGTTCAGATCGGACTTTTTAGAAACATAATTAAGTTATTAAAAAAAAAAAAAGTTAAACCATTTACTTTTCTGTAGTGTAAGGTGTTAGCTTTTTATATAGCGGACTGTAATTGATACAATTATCTTATAGTGTAATGTGTTAGCCTTTTATATAGTGGCTTGTCAATCATACAATTATATTGGATGCCAGGTGATAACGAAGAGACACCGGACAACCTAGACCGCCCTTATATATTATGAACATTGTGGTCTGTCGTCTATGCTGTATCTCTGATACATGACATCAGTCGCACGATTACGTATAAGGCCCAGTCACACGAGCAATTTTATCGCTGCTATTTTTAATGTCGACGAAATCACTTGGAGTGACAAGGTACTCGTTACGAGTAACTTAGTTAAGCCTCGGTTACACGTGGCTTTGATGTTTCCTCTAATAGATGGTCACGCGGAGAAACAGCGAAGACAGTAGCGAGTGAAATGTCCCACATGTCGAAAAATACATGAATTATACAAAAACACCTAACTAGCAACTCGCGACTAGTGACTACCGATTTGAGATGTCAGAAAAGGCGGTACTAGGGCTTTGTAGCGGCGAAGAGGGCACGTGACCGGCAACGACGAATATTATGTATAACCTATGCAAAGGAGGGCTGTCCGTCTGATTGACAACCTGTCGTTAATAGACCGGTTACCATCTCTAATTCACAAATGCTATGTAGGTATGCTGAGTCTGTTCTAGGGGTATTTCAATGAACTCTACTCAAAGTAACTAGAAGAATTGATTCCCAGTGTGCTAATACACGTATGCAAAACTTGACAGACACGAGCGGAACACCCGTTCACAGTTGAGGTCGGCTTCATGAGAGCGGGTCGATTCTCCGACTCATTTAGGTGTAAGGCGGCTGGCATGTGGAACGAGCTAGCGAAATATGTTTTTCCTCCTTCATGCAATCCGGCTTCTTCAAGACCCGCATTAATAAAACCCTTCCTACAGCCCCTACCCGCCTCACAACGCTGCCCAGCCGTTTGTGATATAGTTCCACTGTCCTTATACCCTACAGTCAGGGGTACTTTTGTAAGGTGTAACATAAAAATAAATAAAGGCAAGGACTGAACCCACTACCTCTTGGTGGGAACCTAACCTAACCTAACCTAACGTATTTGTCCACTCGGACAATAAAAAGGATTAGTTCCTATTTCAAGTTTAGACGAATGTTCAATTGTCAGACGGTTCACAGCTCTAAATTGGTCAAAATGTATTAGAAGTTCACCAGCGGAATGCCTATTTTGTCTAAAATAAGATATTTGGTTAGGACTGTACAAAGGCTGGCAATGCACAACGTAGATGTTTGTGCCTCCTAACTGTGATGGACATTTCGCAGCTGCATAAACAACGGGCGAGACTGTTCCGTTATTATTTACTAACGTAATACGTACTGGGTTTATTTATTATTAGTAGAGACCTGAAAACTTCGCGTTATTTTTTTGTGAAATTCGCGTTATTTTATTCGAAACACGCGTTATTTTTGGTAAAATGCGCGTTAATTTTTAAGTGGTGCTAGTTTTTAGCGAAGGGGAAACCCCTGTTTTGCAACAAAGGCGGTGTTATGTTTCCTTTTTGAAAATTTACATAGTACGCTTAGTCGTGTTTCTTTTAACGCTTTTTAAGGTTATTAAGACCATAGTAAATATTTAAAGTTATGAAAGTACTTTCATATTTTAAAGTACCAGAATATCGCTTGAAAAATACGAATTTCGCGTTATTTGTGTGAAAATGGAAAAAACCGGGTTTTTTACTTTAAATTGATAAAATTCGCGTTATTGCAAACGCGTAACTTTCAGATTTCTATTTATCACTGTACTATTATTTATAGAAGAATTACACGATATGTTGGCAGAAATTTTCTGTGTTGATTGCAAAGTCATCGCAGAAGTGTTTTGCAGAAATTGTAATGTACATTTTTGTTTTTAAAGAAAGACAAATATTTCCTGGTTACGAATATTTGAAAATCTCCTACTACCATCACAGTAAGTGGAAGATGTTGCTTGTGTCGTAAATGGAGGACTTAGCCAGACGAGAAATTGAACAGTGAGAGCCAAACGCGATTCCAACTCAGCCACTGACCGGTTATTATCATCACATAGCCAATCATCCAATCTTTTATTTGTTCTGGACAGATAAACACCTGAGTAATACGGAATATCATAACTTTATTCCAAAAACGTCAAGAGTGAACAATGAAATATGTAAATATCACCACATTGACATTTTCTCAAATTCCACAAATACATTCGAAATATTAATACAATAAGCCATAGCTGATGATTTTTTCATGTCTTCATAAATAAAATTAATTATATAAAATTAAATTTAAAGCAAGTAAAATCTTTGAACCCTTTTTGGTAACATCATTTTGCCTTCAACATTTTAACATCTTCGTTTGTTTATCCATCGTGCAAACAAACAATGTTGTTATTGCACTATCGTGTTTTTGCACGCACATGGTTTCAGTGAGATAGGTAAATAAACATTGTTATTTGTAACTAAATAATTCATAAACTTTTTTGCGTACACCACACATGTTGTAAACGCATTTATTAGATATATTTCCATGCCGATTTATATATATATATAAAAAATCAATGTAAGTTTGTTTGTTTGTCCTCGATGTTCTCGAAAGTCACTGGATCTGTTTTGCTGAAAATAGCACAGTTTGTTTTTATTAGCGCCGAAAAGGTTTAGAAAGTAGTTTGAATGAAATTTAATCAGTAAAACTCGCCATGTTTTATTTAGGTTAGCCCATAGATATAACACCCTGGTTAGACACAGATTGCATATTCAAGAGAAAGTTTTATTGGGTTAAATATTTTCAAAATGGAAAACACGAGTAGGTACTTATTATTATGATTTAGATATTTTGGAAAAAATAAACGTTTGGAATGAAACAAAATATTTAAATCAATGTTTATTTATTAGGAGCTAGTTACTTTCGCTGTCAAATCAATTATTGTTCCCGAGCAAGGCCGGGTACACATCAGCCAGTATGATATATTATGTACGATGATTTCATGTAAATATTATGGTTGTGTTTCTAATAAAAAAAATTAAAAAAGGAAAAAAAAAAAAACTTGTTTTTTTAATATTAAAAAGTTCATCATTGAATGCTGAATCTAGGTTCTCAGTTCTGGAACAAATATTTTAACACTAAAAAAGTACAATTGTCACGTTTTTATGTTTTGTCAGTTGATAATAACCTTATAGAATCACAATTTGTTTGTACTTTTAAGACATATGTAAAATGTCAACTTTTCTAAGTGGAATGAATTTGCCTAAAAGGCATGCAATAAAAAAATGTAATTATTTTGAGCCTACTTACAAAAATGTAATGATTGTTTTTAACATTATAACAATCTTTGGTTGTATTTTTGTTAAGAATAATCGTGTAATGCTAACATTGAAATATCGCTTCGGAAAATTACCGTCTAGTTGCATATTCTAGCCGTAAGTTAAAAAGTAAGATAAATCAGTAACCAGCAGAAATAAGCAGAGTAAATAACTCACTAACCAATACGCCGTTTCTCCATGGGATTAGGCAGAGAGGACGGATCCCCAAACAACCAGATCTTGGTGTACACTTCTTGCTTCATTCACATTCATACATCGCCTCATACATTCTCTTCTGTTATTCCGACTTCGGACATGGCCCGTCTCAAGTATTTGATTCACTTGATCGTGCCATGTCTTCTCATATATTCTCCTTACACTCTTTTCCTTGTTCATTCGCTCTACATGCCCAAACCGTCTAAGCATCATTTTCTTAATTTTACTCAATACACTTACATCAATCAGCCTTGCTTTATTTACGAATCTCAATATTTTTCAAATGTTCATAGATTGTTTTACCACACAATCGCCATAGAGATCTCATTTTAATGGCATTCAGTCTACTTTCATACTTCCTCTGCCAGTTCCATGCCAAACTGTCAAACATCAGGGTTTGTCAGCACTCCATTGTGGACTGCTAGCTTCGCTTCTTTAGACAACTTTTTATTGGCGCCAACCACGTTCAATTCTCCGTTAATAGAGCTTCCTGCATTCACCCTTCTTTCAATATCCCTACCAGTCTCTTCATCTGGCGTAAACATACTTCCCAAATTCACAAACTCATCGACCTGCTCCGAATATTCATTATTCACAACTATATTGCCCACTGTTTTCGTACTCTCTCTTTCAAACACCATGATTTTAGACTTGCTTACATTAATCATTAACTCATTCTTCATACTTGTTTATTACTTGTTCATACTAGATACGAGGGACTGTAGATCTTCCATACTGTTAACAATCAGCACCGCATCATCAGCATACAACAAGCAGAGTATATCTTGGCATTTATTTGTAGATATTTATTATTTTGTAACTATCAAATGTCATTACTATGGTAACACCACGCTACTCACTGTCTTTGAAATGTATCTCAATAAAATATTTTAATAACAAATATTCGAATTATTTTTGTTTTAAATTTGTAATTTAATCTGCAAAATTGATTTTTATTATTATCTACGTGGTTATTTCGATACGTAAATTATAAAAATATGAAAAATCGCCCATCGTGTAATTATCTTCCTTACAAAGCGTTAAATAATTAAAAAAGTATTACATAAAATTGTCTTATAATAAGATGTAGAATCATGTAATGTACACACATATCATCTTTAAACACACACAAAAATGAAATAAAAAACTGGATTAAAACCAAAGATATCAACCTTTTCCTGCCATAACTGTATATTTTCCCCACTTTTCTTTCTTTGTTTTTCCATTTGTTTTCTTATCTAACTTAAAATCTTTTATTTAACTTACCTTTAACATCCATTTATTAATAGAAATAAACTAATATACTACAACTAACTGATACCAGGTATACCCACGCACTGGACTTGCCTATGTGGGATTTTTTGTTTTATATATATTACAAATAGGTTGTTCAGATGTATTTATAATTTAATGTTAAAAAAAAAATGTTTATAATCATTGTACCTTGTTTATGTGAATGTATGTATCAAAAAAATTAATAATAAATAAAACAAAAATTTAAAAAAAAAAATCATCAGAACGTACCAATAATATCTGAACACCGCTTGATTAAAGAAAAAATATATATACTTAGACCATTGTGCTTCTTTTAAAGTTACATTCACCCACCTTGTTGATACCATTTAAAGCATTTTAAACCATCGCATCGCCTTAATTTTTTTGTCTACTATTAAATGTCATTCCGTATATACATATTACATAAACAAACATTTGCTTTGAGTACATGCTTGTTCAATTTTACGTATCAGATTTCAAACAACCGTAGTTTTTTAGTTTTAGTCGAAGTGAAAATATTACCAAGTTGTATTAATTATACCGTGAACATTTCCTGAAATAAGCGTATCTATTGATAATCTTCAATATTGAACATTTCATATTAATCATCGTTAACATATCATAATATGGCGTATTAATGTCTTGAGTTAAATAATAAAGCAATATGGGTATATATTTGCCTCTCAAAGTCGTTTATTTAGGTTAATCAATCAAAATAAGTGCTTCGGCTTTTCTTGCTTAAACGATAACTTTATCTTTTGTGATATTATGTATGGAAAATTAAAACAACTAATCTTGAAACTGTATAACTTATAATGTTTGTAGTTTTAAAATACAATGTGACCGCTGCAGAGCAGTAGACTATTTGACCCCGAACTCGGAGACCGCGTGCTCAAATCCCAGAGCAGGCAGAATTTTTATAGTCGAAATTTTTATAATTGAAAAAGTCGATATTTTTTCTGTAAGTTCAGCATTCTATTTCATCACTGACTAACTAACTAACTAACTAACTAACCATCACGCAGAGAGGACAGAGCGCCAAATAACTCGATCTTGGGATACACTTCTTGCTTCATTCACATTCACACATCGTCTCATACATTCTCTTCCATTATTCCGACTTCTGACATGGCCCGACTCAAGTATTTGATTCACTTGATCGTGTCATGTCTTTCTCGGACGTCCCCGGCTTCTTCTTCCATTCACATTCGCGTCATACATTCTTCTTACACTTCTTTCTTCGTTCATTCGCTCCACATGCCCAAACCATCTAAGCGTCCCTTTCTTAATCTTACTCATTACGCTTACGTCAGCCTTGCATTCTTTACGAATTTCAATATTTTTCACACTATCATACATGGTTTTACCACACATTCTTCTTAGACATCTCATTTCACTCATCACTGTCTTTCGAAATTTTATTTAATCATTAACAAATTAGAGAAGACGTAAAGATGAGCGTATTTTCTTGTTTGGGACTCCTTAACTGATATTTCTAAAATACTAAGATTAAATATAAGATTAATACGATAAGATTACAAGCTAAGCGTTGCTAATCTGGTTAATGTTTTAGTGGAAATTCGTCTAGTGGACATTGACGGGAATATGTTCTCAGACTGCCCCAGAAATTGAATCTGGAACTTTTCGACTTAAAGTTAAATGAGTTGATCATTAAAAAAACGAAATTCATCTCCAATGTATCAAAGAAACAAACAAACCAACGTTTATCGTATATTCATAAACTTTTATACAATTTGAAGCCACGTCACAAGTTGTGACTAATGACAACAATAATTAGTCTTGTCAATAGCAGCTTTCCAAGAGTGCATCAGTTTTAACTCTCTTGCACATACTAAAAGCGTTGCTCCTTCGCCGTGCAAACCGCACAAACCGACGAAATTAAGTCATCCTATCTGCACTACCGTTTTATTTTATCATTGCTTTATTTTACTTTCTTTATTTCCTGCGAGATATTTCACCCCGAAAAGTACGCGAGACTTGCAATCTTATCTAAGAACGGGCACAATGCCTGGAATAATTTAGTGGAAGATATAGTACGCTGCACCGCCGTGGTTTGTTCGGGTGGATGGAGGTTCTACGGGAGTTGAATAGAGGCTGTATGGAGTCCGTGCAGGGGAGCTCTTTGCTACCCCTTTGCAGATTGTTCGGCGAAATTATATCGCGCAGTTAAACCCCTGACATAGTCGTAAACCTAGAAAGCGGTGCGGCGAATTGCCCAAAAAATAAGAACTATTTGTTGAAAACATGTTGCCGGGAAGGCTGGCTTTTGATGTTGGATAATGCCTGTTTGTACGTAATCCGTACTTTGTTGGAATAAACTTGTAGGTCGTTTCTTGTCAGTGATTAAATTTGTGAATACTCCATTGAATTTATTCAACGTAGACAGAATTTCTAAACGTAATTAAATTAAATATCATATTTTTAAGGATAAATGGAAGTTACAATCAAATTACGTTTAAAAAGAATCTTTTTTCGTTTTTTTTTTCATTAATTATATGCCTTTTACATGAATTTTAGAACATTATATAAAGAGCTATCGAAAATTACAAGTACATATAGATTCTAAACCATAAAGTAATTAACAATCTCGCTTGCGTAGTGGTGCAAACCGATGCTTCCGTGATAAATTCCTAATTTGTGGTTACATCTTTATTACTGGAGTGATCACTGTTGATATAAAACACTCAATTCGTACGCCAAAAGTTCCCGAGCCAACAACTTTAATAAATGTTCAATCAATTTGTTCTCATGGCCTTTGGATTTCACTGCGGTTCACTAGTTGAGACAAACGTTATAATTCCCCAGTCACCAAATTGGTCGTGCATTCTGCTCTCCGGGTAGCTTGAATCACGGATGATTGCCGTATTCAAGTAACTTTTTTGATTCATTAAATGTCGGCATATTGACGATAACACTGGGGGAGCAACTACTCTGCAGACTCCTGAGTGCGCTATCTGGGAGATGGCGAATGTCGCGAAAAGGTAAAATAAACAACGTAATGCCTCGCTCCTAATAACGCTGCAACGAACAAAACGACAAGTTTCAACCAGTCTGAAAACGTGATCAAATATTGAACGTCAGTATTAGGAATTTTTTTTTGTTTCATGTGATTCCTTTATATTCTATGAAAATATAAATTTCACGTTAAAAAAAAGAATTGAATTTGAAGTTGTTTTCAAATAAAAACGTGAATAATGTAGCCTACCATCTACTTACTTTATTTTATTTCGTTTGAATGATTACATAAAAGACACTTTTTTTTTTAAACACTATTCTACTTTTTATTTAAGACCGTGACCGGTTTCAGCAATGTGACGGCCATCTTCAGACTAGTATATTTAATTCTTAAGCTATGGATTGTATGCAATTTTGGGTAACAAATCATGATTTTACTTAGATTACATTTTTCAGTAGTGTGATAGAACGATTTTATAAAACTCTCCTTATATGGTACATTGAATTTGTTTTGTTTTCAGCAGTTCTTACAAAATATTATTAATCTTCTTTTTCTTTTATTATACGAAGAAAAATGTCCCGGGCGGGCGGTGTGTGTTTCTTTTATATAAAAAAACTACAGTTATGTTCCTAGCTTGATCAAATTTTGATAAACACATGTATGAAGCGGCACATTTTTTAAAAGTCATTAACTGTACAAAAAAACTAGTCTGAAAACCTAATCTCATGTAACCTAAATAATTATTTTATTTATTTATTAATTTTTAAAAAATAATATTTTTTTATAACAAGATATTATAATAATAACGATAATTACAAAAAAAAAATATTTTTTAGTTAGGTTATGTTAGGTTTTCGGGATAGTTTTTTATTCGTATTACTTCACTTTGAAAAGGTGTGACGTTCATACGTGTGTTAACTTGATGATCCTGTCACCCACACCGGCTCGGAAAAGGCTCGGAACAACAGCTCACAGTCTCCCCTTAACCCGCAGAAGTCCTGCAATACATTATACCACTACACAAGCAAGAAGCTCTTTAAAATGATTTTACTGCATGTCGCTTGTGTTAGTAAGTTTCGATGGAAAACCTGTTTGCTACAAAATGTTATCAGAGTTTCTTTGTTTTCCCTTAAAAATACTTCTCATATGTTATCTACATGTTTATCGGACGTCCCGCCTCTCCCGGAATGTTTGACGCGGCACACTTGTGATTAAAATATTGTTTGTTAATATATGTAACGGGCGGTCTGTGGCGAGCTTGTTCCCCACCGATCGCTCATACTTAAATGACTGAATAAAATCGTTAGAGCGGTACGGCTAGTGGGAGGGAGACAGACTTGTCAGGCATCTACACGTCACCGGCGGTCTGCGCTTGGTAGACACACAACACCAGTTTGCGGCAGTTAGCATTCGACCGCCAGCCCGACAAGGACTTCTCAATCTCCACCGCCCGCTCTGACTTCTGAACCACCGGCCTTGTTTCACTCTGACCACTGCTTACCCCCATCGGACTACTGCCTCGGACTGGACCCAACAAGCAACTGCCTAGGACAAGGTTAACAAACGTAGATGTCGTCAGTACCGTTCCTCCTTGCGAAGGAAACGGTAGGAGTGCTATCTCCCCTCCAAGCCTCGCTCCGTAGATTGGGATCAGTCGGCGTCTACAGTTCGCTTGTGTACCAGATTACGTCTGGTACAACATGTTTCAAAAGAAAAGATCCCATCATCAGTATAAACAATATACTAAAAACAGTATAATAGCATATTGTTTATCCTGATGAAGATGGTTTTTTTTCTGAAACATGTAGGTATTTATCCATTAAAAACATTGGTTTAAACATAGTAATTCTTATTATTTTACAAGTTATTGTATTATAAATTATTAAAAAGATATCCAATCTTCTTCGCATAAAGAAAGGGTTAGACGTCTCTGGAATTGGAGTCTTAATATGAAGTACTATGTAGTTAGGTCTTGTATGATATGATCAAATCATTCATTCATTCATGATTCGCTTCCAAAACATGTTGATATTTATATATTAAATTGTGGTTTGGACAAAATATTTCTCATCCATTTTCAAAATGACACCATAAAGTGGTTTTGCATTTACTGAAGAAGTTAAAAAATAAACACTGTATACCGAAGAAATTTTTACTTGGACCGTTGAGGTGCTACATAACAGCCTTTAGAATCATGACTACTTATACAAAATGCTTCTTCCGGTTCCTTACATTTTCCCTCCAGTTCCTCGTGTTTATTTAAAGAAAAGCAATCTTCAACCTTTCTTTTGCTTCTATTCCCACTTTTAATGCATAAAATTTTCAGCACTATTTTTACAAGCCGATTAATCTTATTTGCAATTCCCATTATTTGTAATGATATTCATTATCTCACTTCAACCCGAAGAAACATGATATCTGGTTGGCATTCACGTATTTCTACACCTAGTCTTGTAATTCTCATAGCCATCTCCCAGAGAGCACCCCTGGCCGGAAGGTTGCAGGGGTCGGTGAAGGCTCTACGGAGCACGGTAGACTTGGGAGTGGTTTAAGGTTCTCGCGGTAAACAACTCCGGGACACTTTACGGCGGGAGGTTTTGTTTGGGGTTGCAAACAATGGCGTGAAACTTTTTGATTCGCTTAAATTTAGGATACTGTCCGTGACATAGGGTGACCAATGTTAAAAGAGAAGATCAGGAATGAATATCCATACAAATAGGTATTCGCTGACATTCAACTTTAAACAATGAACCCTGAACGTATTTTTAAGTAAAAGATGTGGATGGCGTTTTGGTCGCCGGTGACATTTTTATTGTATTTTTTATTTCCAAATACAAAAAAAAACTTTCACATGACGTCACTAGACACTTTGCTAAGTAACCGGTCTTTTCCCCGTTTAACTCCAATTATACTATACCGGTTGTTTATCTTTTTAGATGAAAAACAAACAACCAAAAAATCACCGGACACCAAAATGGGATTAACATTTTTTACCTAATATTCGCTCCGGAATCGTTGGTTATATTTTGTCAGGTATGTTCCTTATCACTCTGTTTACTATGCACGAATTAACATAATCTGAAATATTTCCAACAAAGTATGCAACAATATTTTAGTAATTCATAAATAACATATTTATTGAAAAACAAGTTTTTTTTTGTACTGGTTTTACTAAACAAATTTGTCGGGAATCATTGAAAACTTGAAAAAACATGGTACAAACATTACAGCATCATTTAAACAGCGTATGTCAGACCTCCACAGCTGATTAAAAAAACTGTGAGCCGAAGATTGATTTTGACACTTTAGAAAGAAAACTTGTGTATTTTTCTGGACTTCAGATATCACAGAAATACATTTTGTTGGTTCAGGAAAAAGTTCCTCGGCGTCCCCGGCTTTTTCTTCCATTCGATTCGCGTCATACATTCTTCTTACAATCATTTCTTCGTTCACATGCCCGAAACATCTAAGCGTCCCTTTCTTAATCTTACTCATTACGCTTACATCAGCCTTGCATTCTTTACGAATTTCAATATTTTTCACACGATCATAGATGGTTTTTCCACACATTCGTCTCAGAGATCTCATTTCTACGGCATTCAGTTTACTTTCACCCTTCTTCTGCCAATTCCATGCCTCACTGCTATACATCAGGGTTGGTATCAGAACTTCATTGTGAACATATCCTTAAATCTGTTAATAATATATTCTTATTCCATTATATCATTTTGGATGCCACCTACCTCAGGTTACATGGGTTACAGGTTTATAGTAATTGTTTTAGGTAAGTATTAGGCATGTTAAAAAATACGAGTTAGGTATTAACTCTTTGACATCCGCATCATTTTCACAATTTTTTTTTTTACGGTGGAGTTTTTTTTCTTTTTTTTTTATTCATCCAAAAATAATTACATGCATGGTAAAATAAAGAAAAAAATGTATTCCTGCAAAGCGGTCACATGACAGATTGTCTGCAGGTTCTACCAAAATCAATTTATCCTAATAATAATGCATACATAAATTCATGGATTCCTTTTTTTTTTATTTATAAGTATACAATAAACTTAAAAATGGGTACTTACATTTGACATAATCATTACAGGTACACAACTTAATCATTGAGTATACATGGATAACAATTTAAAGATACATAGATTGAACATTTAAAATCCATAACTTTACCGTTTTCACACAAATCTTCTCACTTTCCTCCAATGTACAGCTTTCATTAAATTTATTAAAAATCACTGACACTATGTATTCAAGGGTTTGACCTCCATATTTTTTAGTAATTTTTGGAATTTTTAGGCCTCTTCTTTCAGTGAATCTTGTGCTGTGTTTGTGCACTAGTGGCTTTTTGTATTTGCTTTCTCCCGCATTATCTATAATAGTGATGTACTATAGGAGACCTTTTATAGGAAGTAGGCCCCAGTGCGGTATAATATTTTTATTTTTATTTCTTCGTCTGTATACCTTTGGTGTGACAATTTTTTTTCTAATTATTGCAGTTTGCAAATTTTGGACATATTTCATATACGTAATGCTTGTGTGACCCCAAGGTCGTATTCCATATCTCAGGATGGATTCTACCATAGAAAAATATATAAGTTTAAGTGTGCAATGGGGCAAGACAAATATTAATTTGTAGAAGCTACTCGACATAGATCGGAGCTGGTTACGTATTTTGGCCACTTGCGTGTCCCACTTAAATTTATTTAATAATCCCAGATACGCATATTCATTTGTAAAGTCGATCATGTCACGGTAAAATTTTTTTCAATTTTTTTATATATGCATTAATGCAATGTCTATATCGTGCTTACCACTGTACGCGTCTGGACTGCACGGTGCCGGTAGATGTGAATAGATCTTCAGCCAAATCAACGTTTGACCGGTTTTGATCTATTTAAATGGTGGATGCTTATTTAAATTTGACGTGAAACTAACCAAAAGTCACATTTACTTGCCGCGGATTCTCCGAATAAGAAAAAATAAACATACCAGCTCTAACCAGAGTTCCCAACTTCAAAGACATCTGATATTATTAAAGATCCTTCCATTTCTTTACGTGATTAAAATAATAACTCATTATTTACAACAAAAGAAAAATATTACAATTTTAAATTGAAAAGATGTCGTTCCGCGACTGAACTCTTCAAACGATTCGTTATACGTACTTGTCCCATGTCGTTAGATTTTTAACGAATCCGTTACGCTTCGTTAGCGGGATCCTTATTCGCTATCCACTTTCTTCCAGGAGTGGGCTGGAAATCAAATATTTTAACGGAGAAAATGAAATTTTAGGAGCTAAATCAATTTTCCGTAAAGGGAGATATTTTTCATGTGTGATTATTGGAACACGATTTAAGTTGTGAAATAGATAGTAATAATAATAATACTAATATTTGGATTATTTACATAGCGCATTTTTTAAGAAAAATCACCTCAAGGTGAGTGGTAGGTGATGCATAATCTGCGCCCAATGGACCCTTTTTACACGGCCCACTTTGCTAAATAAAGAAATCTTAGTGTTTTTGATAATTCCTGAAAACTTTAATCGTGAAGATATTGGCGAAGGAATGTATTTTTTTGTTAATATGTTAAAGAATATCCCATATTCTTAATTTTAAAAATAAAATTTACAAATTGGAAAAATTTCACTTACAGTCTATGACGACCCTCCGTGGTTGGGAGGTTAATCTCTCGACCACGACTTTTAAGGTCGCGCTTGTAATCCCGTTAAACTAACATTAAAAGTAATATATCTAGTATATTGTGGCACGTGGTATTGGTAGATACTCTCAGAATCGCCCTGGTGAAAAAAAAACATTCACAATCCAAAAGTTACCTAAAATGGCTTTGGCCGCGAACGTGCTCAGATATGTGAATACCCAGTTATTTTTCAATCTTTCTCTACCCCATCTCTCCTTTCCATTCCTATACCCCTCAACCTCACAACATACTATAATTGGTCTACCATAGTTCCACTAGCTACTTATGGCCTGGAGCAGTTGGGACTCTTGTGCGGTATGCACTAATTTTAATTTTTAGTCACTGATCTAGGTATTCATAAAATGTTTATTCATACAGTGTTAGTTTGCCTGGTGCGCCGCCTCTGTGTGCCAGTGAATTTATTCTTTCTCTAGAAGATATCCGTTAAGAGCCGTTACCTCATAACGTCGTTACATTTTAAAGGAAATTTTTGTTTCATTGAGGCTTATTCATACAACGGCGCACGTTTCTCCTATTGAAGATTTTCTAGTATTGCACCGGGAAATAGATATTTTTTGTTGCAGTTAACCCTTTAATGGATCGTGTGATATACCAACATACCATCATGTTGTCTACCAATTTTTCTGGATACAAAATATCACCAGACTCCAAATTGTTGCATAAAAGGTACCCTAGGATCATCGCAACATGTATATATATATATTTTTAAAATTATTTTGTAACTCTTATCTTTGATTTTCCGAATGCCACAAATTATTGAACAATTTTTTAATCATTATTTTTATAAACAATAATTATTAATCTAAAACACTCATCCAAATTGAAAAAACCTTCCGAGCAAAGATAAATGTCGCCGGCAGGACTCGAACCCGCACCCTTCTAATGTCCGGTTAGATGCTCTACCGTTGAGCTACGTCGGCTTATCGCAAACCCGCCAAGTTAATCAATATATACTAGTGTTTACAGGTTTGTTTTACAGGTGAAAATATAATAAAAAGCAGTAATTGTTGAATGGAACATAGTATATGTTGATTAGCGGCGTATAACTGCTGACAACCAACTCAGGCATTTTGGATAGTCACAGGTAATAATTGTGTTTATAAAAAAAATAATAGTGTTCACCCTTTATATGCTGAAAAATCTTGTCTTAAGTTTTTAAAGAACTTTAAGTTTATCAATTAATAAATATTTGACAAGTCAAAGCAATTTTCACCAATAAAATGTAGACATAATTTGTCTCGACGCCATCTATTTGAAGGATTTAGCCGTTACAAGCCTCTCTCATATAAAAGTTGGTTGTTTACAGGTGAAAATATAATAAAAACAGTAATTATTGAATGGAACACTAGTATATGATGATTAACTTGGCGGGTTTGCGATAAGCCGACATTAACTCAACAATTAGAGCATCTGACCGGATATTAAAGGGTGCGGGTTTCGAGTCACCGGCGACATTTATCTTTGCTCGGAAGGTTTTTTCAATTTGGATGAGTGTTTTAGATTAATAATTATTGTTTATAAAAATAATAATTGTTACCCTTTGCACTATGCACAAAAATCTTGTCTTAAGTTTTAAAGAACTTTAGTTTATCAATTAATAAATTTTTTAATCTTTTTGGAGTGGTTTTTTTGTGTGCCGGAAGTGTTCGAATCATTTGATTTTTGAAGACATAATACAAATGAATCATTAATTTTATAACTCTTCCTTATTTTTGTAACTCATTTTGTCCATGATTTATTTCATGATTACAATATTTTATAAAAAACATGATTTTAACGAAAAATTGTGAATGGTTTTTTCTCATTACTAAAAAAAGAAAGAGTCTTCTTAAAGGTAAGACCTAAAAATACACATTTTGTAGTCTGCTAATGCAAGCAATCCTATGAATGATTTAAAGGTAAGACCTAATAATACACATTTTGTAGTCTGCTAATGCAAGCAATCCTATGAATGATTTAAAGGTAAGACCTAAAAATACACATTTTGTAGTCTGCTAATGCAAGCAATCCTATGAATGATTTAAAGGTAAGACCTAAAAATACATATTTTGTAGTCTGCTAATGCAAGCAATCCTATGAATGATTTAAAGGTAAGACCTAAAAATACACATTTTGTAGTCTGCTAATGCAATCAATCCTATGAATGATTTAAATGTAAGACCTAAAAATACACATTTTGTAGTCTGCTAATGCAAGCAATCCTATGAATGATTTAAACGTAAATTTTACACGGAGAATTTGGAAAATGTCTTAGGTTTCCAGTTAAAAGACTTGTCAAAATTTAAGCATCTAAAATATATGCGAAATACATTTTAAGGTAAAACTTTCGAAAAGACCTTCATTAGTTTTTAAACTGCACCTTTTTCATAGAATTTATAAGAATACAGATAAAGAATTTCATTCAAAGGAGAGGTTAGTCCCTATAGATAATGAACAGAAAAATCTTTACTAGTATTGCCAATATTAAATTTTTCACAATAGCGTTTATTGTCATTTGGAGTGCTGACTCTTGAGAGGGTCGTAAAAAAATTTAAAAGAAAGCGGTGAGACTCACACGGTTAGAAAACTCTGATTTACCTCTTTTGTGTTGGCGATTTCTTTTCTTTCCTCTTCGGAATGAAATTTTAATGTGCAGCACAAATCTTCTTAACATGATCATTCTTTAAAAATATTTTTAATTTTCGGTGATATACGAGTTCGAGTCAACCGTGTGCTATTCCTCTGAATCAAATAACAATACAGATTTCTGCTTTGTACTGAGACCCATTGAAATCATTCTCATTATGAAGACACGAATTTAAATAAATTATTACTATTTATTTCGACCCACTAAATTCTGTTTCAAATGAACGGAAAAATATTTTTGTTCCGAAAATCAAAATAATTTGAAATTTAATATTCACCAAGATAAAGACGTTAACATATTTTAATGAAAGATATCCAATATAAGGTATTTCTAAAATAGAGTTTTTTACTTCTCTCTGTTGAAGTTTATGGGAATGATAAAACAAACTCACCCCCGCATGGATACGAAAGGGGATGGACTACCACACAACTTTGTCTTGGCACACAATTCCTTGCTTTATTCACTTTCATATATATATCGTGACATATAGACGCTTCTGGTATTCTGACTTTTGACATGACTCAAATCAAGTATTTGGTTCACTTAATCGTGTCGTCCTCGAGCGTCTTTTACATGTTTTAGCATTCCTTTTTTTGTTCTTAAATTCTTACTTTTATTCATTAGGCTTATATCAACATTACATTTTTGGCAATTTTCATATTTCTTCACATTTAGTTTTACTGTTTTTTTTTCCAAAATCTAATAATTTTTTTTTAAAGAAATATAGATATATCCCGATTAAGAATAACATGACAATTGAAAATTTTCTACTACCACCATAGTAAGTGAAAGAAGTTGCTTGTGTCGTGATGGAGGATTTAGCCAGCCGAGGGATTGAACTCACGACGCCTGAGTGAGATCCAGGCGCCATGGCAACTCAGCAACTGATAGGTCATTACATATTTTATTAACGGTGTTAAAAAAGTGTAATCAAATATATAAGATTCCAACGAAAAATATCTATTTTATGGCTCTCCTGGAAAGTTGTTAAATATGGGATATGCCGGTTTGTGTTGTGGGCAACGATTTGTTACATGGTGATAATATATGGGTTTTAACACACGTACGCCTCAACGTATTTCCATCTTTTCTCTGCCAGTTCCATGCCTTAATGCCATACATACAGGATAAAACAGGGATGGTATCTGTATACCATTATGTTTAACTGCTAACTTTGTTTCCTTTGACAGTTTTTCTTATTAGCGACTACCTTTTTCAGTCCTCCGTTAATAGAGTTCACTGCATTCGTCCTTATTTAAATATTCTAATTATTCCCAACCTTCCTCTTCCCCTTCTCCTTCCCCTCCCCAATACCTTCAGCCTCACAACATTCCCCAATTGGTAATGTCATAGTCTCACTGGCTCCAGATGGTTGGGAGCAGTTGGGACTCTTGTGAGGTATTCATATAAAAAAAAAAAAAAAGTATTTTCATCTTCTCATTCATGCGTCGCCTAAGACATACCATTCTGTTAATTCCATTTTTAACATAACCCCAATTTAGAATTATAATAATTTATTTATTATATTGTATACGACCTATATGAACTTTTACGTATTTTGTCATAAAAAAATAAATTAAAATGGTGACACAGGTGCAAAACACATCGACGTAGGTACATCTAGCGACTGGATAGCCTCCACGAAATACAACAACTAAATATATAATTTATCTCACAAAAAAAAATCGTCAATAACATCGTGTAAGTAAGTACCTTTCCAAATAATTTGCAACAAAGGTGAATCTACAAAACACCCCTCACATTCACTAACAATTATACTCTAGATACATATCTTATTAATAATTATTGAGGATATATGCAATAACAGTCTTTTCATGTTTGTATTCAGTGCAGTTGAACATATCTACTATATCCGCGTGAAGTCGAAGTAGGCACAAGTGAATATTTGAATGACTCAGTCCTGAAATTGTTGTTACAGTTGAATAAAATTTTAGATCGAATAGTTCTAGTTGGAGTATTAAATTTAATTACGCTGACTAAATCAAGTCTGCCTAAAATGTTGTGCCATGCCTCTGTGCGGAATAATACGTCTCCAATCCAAAAGCGATGTCGCTTCTTAATTTAGCTTTGGTAATACAAACCTCAATTTCTTCACGTGTGTAGAAAGATCTGACGTTTGTCTATTAAAACCCTTTATAGGGCAAATTTAAAAACGAGTACATATGTACCAATCTACAATAAGGGCTATATTTTATGAGAGGCACTATGGAACATGACCCTCATATGTTTAGTACGTTCCCTAGAAGTACACTAATAGCACAGACGTCTCCCCACTGACATGTTTCTTGTATAAACGTCGATGTTCCGCTGCTATATTGTTCACGACTGTGCTGTTTACGCATTCCAAGGGAACGTATGAAGCATATATGGGTTATATTTTATAGGGCTTCTCTTGAAATATACCCCTTATCGTAGGTGGGTACATATGTACCCGTTCTTCGAGATTCCCCTATAAAGGGCTAACCCCGACATCCGTTTTTGTATGGGATTTGAATTCATTCAATGAGTACTTTGCATGACAATAAGATCTTAAATTAGATTGAAATTTTTCTGAAATCAATATTATTACTTTGACGACCAGAATAAAAGAAATTGATTTTTAGTTTGCTTTAAAAATTACAACATTTAAAATGATGAATCTTTAGTACAGAGGTACAAGTTTGAAATGAAACGGTGAATAAAAATTAAAACTATTTTCTAACATCGTTATCAAAATCGTTAAAAAATATGTTATAAATTTGGAAATCATCAAATTAGGGACCTGTTTCTTTTATATTTTACAGTTATATGCAGGTTTTAATCTTAGCCACAGAGCAAATTATACATTGATATGCCCTTACACGAAAACAATAGAAACCAAATATGAAGGGGCGAGATGTGAGCTAGGCGTGCCATCAATTTATGTAAAACGGCAAATAGGTCAAAATGTCCGACTTGATGCGTAATAGATATGTTTCAAAAACTGAAAATTTTATTAGACTATTTAGTTTGACTCTCTGTTTTATAATTTGCTAACCGCAGTTAAAATCACGCGAAACAAACGTGGACGGTAAGGCAAGTGCCAAAATGGTAGTTACGTGACCTTAACTTCAACCGTCGAAATGGTACGTTAAGACAAATCTATTTATTTTAGGGTCAGTGGTGTTAGCACCGTATAATATATCACCGACGCATTGTTACAAGGAATGAAGCTTAGGTATGAAGAAGGACGAGAGTACCTCTCTTACGCTTAAATTTATATTTTTATTTTTATTAATATTGAATGCATTTTAATTCAAATTTCAATACTACACTTCTCTTCTCTTCTTCTTCTCTTCTACATGTTTTCTGAAAGTGCTTCGTAAAAGTTATGCTTGTGAATTGTGCACATGGTAATATGATATTACTGGGTTGGGTATTAACCTATTGGGTAATATAGAGTACATATCGAGCTATTCCTCCATCACCGCCCACGGTTATGTTGATGGAAGTATCTATATGTATAAAAATCAATGTAAGTTTGTTTGTTTTTTTCTAGCTGTTCTCGAAAATTACTCTACTGGTTTTGCTGAAAATAACAAAGTTTATTTTTATCAGTATCGGGAAGGTTCAGAAAGTAGTTTGAATGAAATCCAATATGAAGAAATCATTTTAGTTTTAAAAATTGCCCTCAACTCTCCGGAGCCAGTGAAAGCAAGGCGGTTGAGGTTATGGAAAGGGGACAAAGACGGGGAATAGGATTATAAGGAAGTACCTGGGAATTCAGATATGGTCACCAAATGCTGTTAAACCTATTTCAAACAACGTATCGATTTTAAATGGTGGTCTTTCACCGGGACGATACTGAAAGTATCTACCACTCTGGGAATTTCTCCCAATTTCAAAAAAATGTCTCTCGTCTGCTCGTATGGTGTTGCTGGAATGAGACGAAGCGCGTACCACGTGATTCGTTACAACATGTGGCAGTTTATTCAGTGACGATGTATTAGAATTGTTTTTGTTATTGTTTATAATTGAAATAAAAATGTAACCGGAGACCAAACTGACATCTTCATTTTTTAACTACAAATAACGTCAGGAATAGCCGATTGGAAAGTCTGTCGGGTACGTGGTGACACATCCTGTATACGATGGTGTTTTATAAAAACATCTAAGCTTATGTAAATTTTTTGTTAAAAAAGTGAAAAAGCTTTTAAAATGTCGCTTAACGACTTCACATCAATCTCAAATATAAATCAAATAATATTCGTTTAAATATTCAAACGCCATAAATCAAAACACGGCAAACGTTTTAGGACAATATTAAAGCTATAAAATATGGAATTTTAAAAGCTGTAGACATTTTTTCAAATAATCTGTACTTCAATAACTATGAAGCTGAAATCTGTTTGTCAGATGCAGTCAAAACTCTCGAACTCTCGATTCTTTTTGGCGCTATTATCTGTACAGCTTTTTATATCTAGAATTTCTAGGAAAACATAAACATTTTCAGGTGAAATTCCATTTCTATAGCTAGCAGATTTTTTTTTCTTCTTTTTTACATGAACACCGGACAAGAGTCCCAACTGCTCCCAACCGTCTGGAGCCAGTGAGACTATGGCATCTCCAATTGGGAAATGTTGTGAGGCTGAAGATATTTGGGAAGGGAATGATAAGGGGGAGAGGAAGGTGGGGAAATACCGGGCTATTCAGATCTGGTCACCAAATACGGCTAAAACGCCATTTCAAGCAAATTTTCAATTCTGAATGGTCGTCTTTCACCAGGGCGATACTCACAGTATCTTCCACTCTGGAACGTGCGCAAATATACTATATATTATTTTTAATGAATTAATTGTGAAACAGCACAAATTAATTAAATAAAATTTACTTTCGCACGCGATTCGTAGTCGAGAGCCTTACACCTTGACCATGGAGGCCGTCAAACTGAATTGACAACCTTGAATTTCCCATTGAAGGTAAAAAATAAATTTTCTTAAAAACATATATTACACTTTTTTAAATTTATTCGATTACACTGGAATTCTAATGGTTATCTGTTTGCCGTTCTACGTGCCTGGCATTAACTTGGATAGTGACAGTAGTGATATTGTGGCAGTAATTTCAACTACTTTTATCTTTGATCTTGGCAGGTAATTAAAATCTTTCATCACTCATTTACAATCTGCTATTTTTCAGACTTCGTATCTAAGTTATGTCCATAGCTTTATTAATTGATAAACTAAAGTTTTAAGACAAGATTTTTGTGCATAGCGCAAAGGGTAACAATTATTATTTTTATAAACAATAATTATTAATCTAAAACACTCATCCAAATTGAAAAACCTTCCGAGCAAAGATAAATGTCGCCGGCAGGACTCGAACCCGCACCCTTCTAATGTCCGGTTAGATGCTCTACCGTTGAGCTACGTCGGCTTATCGCAAACCCGCCAAGTTAATCAATATATACTAGTGTTTCATTCAATAATTACTGTTTTTACTATATTTCACCTGTAAACAACCAACTTTATTAGTATGAGAAAGGCTTGTAACGGCTAAATCCCTCAATAGATGGCGTCGAGACAAATTATGTCTACATTTTATTGGTGAAAAATGCTTTGACTTGTCAAATATTTATTAATTTATCAATATCTATATCAATAGCTATATCAATATTTATCAATAGCTTTAGATGGTCAATTGGTAAATAATATGTTAAAATTATTTTAATTATTATACATCCAATGAAAATTCCAGGTTAGCGACACTATGGAACCTTTATTAATTTTTATTCATTTTTGTACTCCGTTGTATAAATAAATTTCGTAAGAAGTACCTTCATCGTTGATTTAAACGGACTTTGACTTTGTATATTTTGGTTCCAGCTAATGAAAATGCATTGCTCTGTCTCCCTTACACGGCCTGCATTGTATATTTCGATTCCATTTGGTCGAAATGAAATTGTTACGTATGAAAATACGTAACAAAATATATTTGTATATAGCTCCTCTTATTACATTAGGATAATTCTTGTCTATTTAGTTATTCGTGAGTGGGAGACACTACTCACTATTTCGTTGTTTTCGGTTGTAAAACCTGCGAACAGTTTTTCTGCTTGTTGGGAACACCAACAGGGCTGCACGACCTTCATTATTTGTCGCTCGCGGCCGTGCGGTTTATCAAAGTCGCCATTATTATTAACATGGAAGATTTTTACATCGGGCAGAATCGACACCATCGTGTCATGGAGGAAGGACACGTCAACTGAATCTTCGAGAACGGGGCCTAGACTGCTCGGATGGGCTTCTCGTGATGAGATTTTTGATATCGGAAACCGCCGTTGCACGTTTCTGCTGGAATCCCCTTTAGAAACATTAAAGATGGCGTCAATTTCCCATACATATTTACGTATTTTGATTTACGTAAAGTAAAAAATAAAGTGAAATATTTTGAAAATCCGCATGTGCAATTATTTTTTATTTATTTTTATTAACCTAACAGTATATATCTTTTTTCTAAATTATGTATTTTTCTACTGAAGCGGAATTGTGTAAAATTACCGTAACTTTTTACACTTATTTATTTTCGACCGGACCGGTTTGACCCTATTACGGGCATAGTCAGACTGGCACAATTAAAACTAAATATGTATATATATATAGCATCGATGTCGAGAGTGGGTTCCTCTACTGTCTAATATTGTTTTTATTTATGACTTGAAATGTAACTTTTTACACTTATTTATTTTCGACCGGACCGGTTTGACCCTATTACGGGCATAGTCAGACTGGCACAATTAAAACTAAATATGTATATATTTATATATATAGCATCGATGTCGAGAGTGGGTTCCTCTACTGTCTAATATTGTTTTTATTTATGACTTGAAATGTGTTTTTTTGCTAACGGTACTGTTTACTATTATGTTTTTAAAAATTACTTTCGGGTTGGTTTATTACCCTCTGGAGACGGATTACATTGTGTTTATTAAATTAATCTATGGGTTTTTTTTAATTATATAAAATCATTCGCATGAGCTTTTATTTGAACCGATGGTTCTTTCTGGTTTTGTTATTTCGACGTGAATTCCGTCTTGTTTGCTAAGATGAATTTTATAGCAGTTTCTGTCATGTAACTATATGAACTACGGGTAACCAGATACATTTTTGTAAGGGCCTTAAAAATATTTTATTTTGTTATAATAGGTACAAATCAGGGTAATATCCTTCTTACAGTTCGCCTTGGATGTCTGGGACAAAATTCTCACTTAGAAAATTCAAAATTAGATAAAATATTTTAAAGCTTTTTTAAATTTCTTTAACTAAAATATTAAAATTAATATTTAAATGAAATCCTCAGAACTAAAACAAAAGAGAGGTTATTATCATCTCTAAAATTTGTAACAAAACAGGAATAAAATACAACAGTATTACTATAGTACAAAAATTTGATTGCGGTTTCAAATTGTTTTCAAACTAACATGTCTATCTTTCGGAAGAAGTGTTTCTTATTCATCGATTTGGACAAGAAGATTGCAATACATTTAAGGCGCTTTCTTTCACCTTTTGTTCAAGTGTTTTCTTTCCTCCGGTGATGAGTTTTCTGAAAGATAAATTGTTCCTCCTTGACGGGCGTCCATTAAACAAAGCATCTTTTGGTACTTACCAACTATTTCCCCAAGTTTCCTACTGTTTGCTACTTCCTACTAGTGTCTACAAAATCTTGAATTTAGTAGCCCTTGCAAGGCCTAAATAAAAGAAAATAATACCTTTCGATATAATTACGGTACTTTCGATTTCATTTTTATTATTACACGTAGAAATCAAATAGTTGTACTGTACGATTATTCAGTTGTTAGATGAACATAAGATTAAACATTGTAGAAAATAATATTAACATAAACCAAATGAAACGTGAGAACGGAAAAAAAAGAAAGAAAAAAAAATTTCAGTCGCATCTGAGGCTCGAACCCAGGACCTTTGCCTATCTGGGGCAACCGCTTAACGATCTTAGCTAAAGAGACCAGTTCAATTTATCTCAAATTCAAGATTTGTTAATATTATTCCATTTTTTAATCCCATATTATTGGCAGATATTATTATAATGATTACAAAGTTCTTAAGGAACACAATTGCAAACTAGACTAGTGTCTTGGATTAATATCCGATTTTTTTATCCGATTAGCTAACTTGGTTAAGCGGTTGCCCCGGATAGGCAGAGGTCCTGGGTTCAACTCCCAGATACGACTGAAATCTTTTTATTTTCTGTCGTTTTTTCGGTTTTCATGTTTCATTTGGGTTATGTCAATATTATTTTCTAAAATAATTAAATATTCAAATGACGTTTTTAAATCTCAATAAAAAATAATTCATATTTAAAAATTTAATAAGATTAAAAAATTACGATCCATTAATTGAGCAGTTATAAACATTTACCCATACTGCATTATAAACAAAAACAAAAGAAAAATAAACTGATATCACAAGAACAGCTAAAATGAGCAATTAAAATTTCCGCATCATACGCAACAAATTCAGCCAGTTAGACTTTATATATTTTCAAGGTTCAGTACAAGGTATTAGTTGTCAAAGGAATCGGGGCTTGAGGATACAATGGAGTTTTGATACTAGCCCCCTTAAAAAGGGGCGAATGTAGACTGATTGCTGTAGAAATTATTTCATTGCGAAACTTCACTAAGAAAGCGATTTATTATACTTAGGTCTAACGTTTTTTTTTTTGCGAAAAACGAACGGCAAGTATGTCCATACTTTAGTAGACTTTGAATAATGTAGAAGTTTTTATGGTTATTCGGAAAGTTATTTAGTAGGTATTTTTTTATATGATTACCGCACAAGAGTCCCAACTGCTCCCAAACGTTTGAAGCCAGTGAGACTATGGCATACCCGATTGGGGAATGTTGTGAGGCTAACGGTATAGGAGAGGGGAAGAAGAAGGGGTGAGGAAGGTGGGGAAATGAAATTTACTTGCGAATGCCGTGTTTGAACCCGTGACCTTCGGATTCGTAGTTGAGAACCTTTCCCCTCAACTATGGAGGTCGTCAAATATAGTAAATCAAAGGTATAGGTATGTTGCTTTTATTGCATTAAAAACATTAAGAATCATTGGAAATGTAAATCTGAAGTCAAATAACAATTAACAAATGTCAATTATTGACCTACTAAACTATTATTTAGTTATTATTTATTAATTCAAAATAATGATAGTATTATTAAGCAATACGATAAACATAATGTTTTTAAATATAAAAATATTTGTTAAATATTTTATAAATTTACATAGGCTTATCATTTATCAAAATATAACCAGAAATATTACTCTTTTCTGACCGTCCCCATTGTATGTTTTACATTATAAAAAAAACAGTGTTTTTTTTATGTAATACGGATTACAAATCTTTGGTTATGCTTATTTTAAAAAAACGCAACGATAAATGATTGAACATACTTTTCTGCATTCTAAAAATCATATTTGTATTTTAAATATTTTGTGAAATATACAATGGGACGGTCAGAAAAAAGTAATATTTCTGGTTATAGTTTGATAAATGATAAGCCTATGTAAATTTATAAAATATTTAATAAATATTTTTCTATTTAAAAACATTATATTTATCCTATTGCGGAATAATACTATCATTATTTTGAATTAATTAATAATAACTCTCCGACGTCCCTCTCCCCCTTAAAAATAATAAATTATAGATTTAATCTAAGCAATACGAAATTTATGAATATCGGAAATAAAAGAATAGCAGATACTTCTTTGATAATGAGGGATGGAGAAATTTTGAAGGAAGTATCCGAAATGAAATATTTAAGTGTTATTTTAAATTCCAGACTGACTCTATCATTAAATACAATATAAGTTATAAAGAAAATCGACCAAAAAATTAATATTACTGAGAAGGATAAAAAGATACATCAGTGCGGAATCCTATAAAACTGTATACAATGCCATCATTGTTCCCGATATCAATTATTGTAGCGGTATTTTGTTATTGTCAAAAGGGGAGGATTTTTGAAAATTAACAGTTTTGCAAAACAAATTTTTAATTGTATATTGTGACTTAAATTACCTTTTTTGTGTTTAATGTAAATTATATTCACATGAGAATACATGTAAGCAATGTACATATCTCATATTTTAAGTTAGACATATAACAAGTTATAAGCATGCTGTATGCAAGCAATGCATCTGCGTAGGTACTGTGTTCGCATCAACTTTCGGTACCATAAGTATAACACATAGGGAATGGATTATATTACGCCTTGTTTCCGCCATGGCAAATAAAACAAACAAAATAAATCTGCCTATTGCGCATGCGCCTGCCTGCCTTCATCTCTCTTTCACACATTCTAAAATACATATTTTTTCTTCTTCAACAGTTGACTCTCGCATCAGCGGTCCACGGAAACTTCCAGCAAATACTATGGGGCAGTTCCACTCCCTCGGACTATGAGATCTACAGCAGTAATAATGGCAACAGCAATGGAAATGCAAGGCAATCTCCTCCGGGACTAGAGACTGCAAGGACTGGAACACCCTCGTACTCTGAGGAGACTGGACCAAAGGTAAGATTTAAACTATAAAAAAAATATTTGGATTATGTTTTATCTTGGGGTATAATAACGATGAGCGGAAAAAAGCTAATATATGTGCGTGAAGGCACTGTTCACATCCTCAATAGAAGACAATTTACGTGCTTTAATTAGGTTGTCTGCTAATTGTTTTTATTTTTATGAAAACATTCTTCAAAGTGTCTGCGCCGGGACGTCCTAGATCTGCCCAAGGTTGTACATCTTTTGATTTTATGGATGGATTGAATAATATCGTGAAAATGTTAACGCAGATGGGTGATTTTTAACACATTTAATGAAAACACTATCGTTGTTTATCTATTTTTGATGATTAATACAAATGTTCTACAGAGCCCCGAATCTCTCTACAGCGAGCTCATGAAGGCTGTTGTTTACTGAGAATTTCGTGAGAAAGGAAGAATGAATCATGCAGATGATATTATTTAAATCTTTGACATTTTAAACCATAGAAAGGTACAATGCCTTGAATTTGGAAAATTGACCATGTTTGGCTCCGTTTGCTGTACTGAATTAAGAACTGATATATACTAAAAATAAATTTGTAAATTACCTGAAATTTTGCTGTAGGAAAATTTTCACTTCAGTTACGTTTTTAACGAACCTTATGTATGTATTGTCTACACCTTCACTGTTTATAATTTAGGAATAAGTTATAAGTATGTCGTACAGTATTTTTTTACGTTTACAAACTTCCATTAAATTTCCATAGCAAGGAGGCTTTTAACCAAAATTTCTTCGAAAAAGTTCGTATTTCTGTGATCTAAAATGACGGGTTCGCACCCAAACGTCGCGAGTTAATGTATCTACTATGTAGCTAAGTAATGCATCATTGCATAGCCAATAATATCAGGTTTTCATGATAGATATATCGTACGTCCAAATCATAATACGTATTTAGAAGAATGGCAGATGTGCGCCTACGTAATTGAATGCAATAAGTGCGTCACCGCAACAAGGTGACGTATTTCTGCAATTCAGATGACGCATTTAATGACGTCAATGGTATTTGTTGACGTCACTATTTCTGAGACATACACCAGTGATATCAACTAAATCATCAAACATGTCATAACTGACGTGTTTCAAACAATCTCAATGACGTCAATCATTGTGAACATACGTCAATTTTTTCATTGAAAAAAATCATATAAATAAAGTTATCTTAATATAGTTATTCGGCCTTTATTGACCTATATTGACATGTATTCTAAACCTCTACAAAACTCCTGCTGACAGATTAAGGTGTCGATTTGTACCGGTGTTTATGTGTTCCTTACGATAGGAGTGAGGGCAGTTCAATATTTTATTATTATTTTGCTCTTTAAAAAACAAATAGAAAAAATCCAAATCATTTCTTATTTGGACAATGAAACTGCGGAGATTTACAGTTATGCGTTCCCTGATTTCTAATAATTGTTATTTATTTATTATTAATTAATATCTTGAAGGCCTTTAATTTGCACAAAGTAGGATAATTAATAGGTGTACAAAAACTTAATAACAAGAATATAACATAAATAGTTACGTTATGTTTGGAGTTTCAGTTTGTTTTACTAATAATGGAAATTGCAGTAAGATTTCAGCTTTTTTTTAATGAAAGGGTCCTAGATTAAATTTTCTTGAACAATTAGAAATTAATAAACGAACGAATGATCCTAATATAACATTAAATAGTAAAGTAAGGAAAATTACATATTCACGGCTTCTCAGTATGTTCACATTATCAAAACAATACAACCACATTAAAATAAAACAATTGATAACATATTATCAGTTAAATACGGGGAAACACATTATAAATGTAAAAACCTCACAGAATGGAGAATTTTGTAACTAAATCGGTTTTGCCGATAATATACCATATATTTTTTAAACCCGGGCAAATTAGAATGGGATGGGAGTGAATAAAATCATATAAACAAGTCATCACGATGTGGATTACCCGGAGTTTGAAAATGGCATTGAACGCCGAAACAGCTGTCACAATAATAATAAAAAAATACTTGCAGAACTTAATAATAACATTATTAAATTTTATTTACATTATATATATATTTAATTAAATGGAGTTCTACGAATTAAACAAACAAAAACAATTAATAATTAAAGATCAGAGCAATGACGGCGTCCATGGTCAAGGGGTAAGGCTCTCGACTACGAATCCGAAGGTGGCGGGTTCAAATCCCGGCGTGCGCAAGTAAATTTTATTTAATTAATTTGTGTTGTTTCACAATTAATTAATTTAAAAATAATATATAATATATTTGCGCACGTTCCAGATTGGAAGATACTCTCAGAAAGACCACCATTCAGGATTGAAACGTTGCTTGAAAAGGATTTTAGCCGTGTTTGGTGACTAGATATGAATAGCCAGGTATTTCCCAACCTTCCTCTTTCCCTTCTCCTTCCCATCCCCAATACCTACAGCCTCACAAAATTCAGGCTCCATACGGTTGGCACCAGTTGGGACTCTTGTGCGATATTCATATAAAAAAAAATTGAGATGGGAATGGCAAAAAACAAGAGGAAATTGTTATTACATTAATGCACTGAGGCATTAAAATATATTTGGTGTATGTAGATATGATCCTAAATAATATTATTGTCATGCTGGGTTGTCACCAATTGTGACCAATTGTATGAAAAAGATAAATTTAATAGAGAAAACAGCAGGGAAATGAAAAGGTTTGGAGAAAGGTTTAAGATTGGTTAGCTTAGAGATACGTGTTTTGAAAATGTTTTGATAAGTGTAATTTGAAGACTTTAAACAGAAGGGAAAAACATACCGAATAAAAGTATACGTATTGGCAGCCCTATTTTTGCAAAAAACTCACAGAATTTTTATCGATAACTAGCTGATGTATACCCAGCCTTGCTCGAGGTTTTTTTTTTGGAATAAAGTTATGAAGTCGTGAATTCTTCTTCTTTGATTTGACAGCAAATTACTATTTCAATCTGTAACAAAAAAACATTCATTTGAAAATTTTATTTCATTTCAAAATTTATCTAAATAATAAAGTTCTTAAGTTGGTACCTATTTGTGTTTTCCATTTTGAAAATATTCTACCCAAACAAAACTCCTTCCTTTGAATATGTAGTCTGCGGCTAACTAGAGTGGTATATCTGTGGGCTAACCTCAATTCAACATGACTAGTTCAACGTTTTTCATACTAATTTTAAAACGTTATAGCAGCTGTTTTACGTATTGGATTTTATTCAAACCACTCTCTAAACCTTTCAGGTACTATTAAGAACAAACTGTGCTATTTACAGCGAAACCGGTATAGTAATTTTAGACAAAAATCGAGGACAGACAGATAAATATTAATTATATATATATAACATAAATATATCGTTATCATACAACGAAAAGTGGTCAAGTCATCCCTGCCCATGGGCACACCGAGAATGATGTCCTTTGCATAGACACAAACGCACAACTTTGCAAGTCAGAATTTTTTTATGTATGTGGAACAAAACATACATTTACTAAAAAAATATTCTGCCTCGCGAAACTACCAGCATCCATGCAAAAATACTTAATCTCACTCTGCCAAAAAACATCAACATTCTATAATTACATCATAATTATAAGAAGTAAGATTAAGATTAAGAAAGACGGATTGGGCATGCAGAGCGAATGAACGGTGAAAGGAGTGTAAGGATAATATCTGACGCGAATTTGAATGAAAGAAGAAGCTGGGGACAGAATTAGAATACTTGGAAGAAGAAGCCGGAGACGGTCGAGGAAGACATGATACGATTAAGTTAATCAAATACTTGAGTCGGGGCATGTCAAAAGTCGGAATAACAGAAGAGAATGACTGAGAGGTTCTATGAATGTGAATGGAGCAAGAAGTGTGTGCCAAGATCGAGTTCTTTGGCGGTCCGTCTTCTCTGACTGCCCCTGCGGAGAAACGGCGTAATGGTTTTTTTTTGATCTATGCATTTACGCAAACAAAGTATAAAGGTTATAAACATTTTTAAAAAATATATATGTATATCTATGTATTTTTTAATATTAACTTATATACTCGTATATGTAAATCTGAAAACATGTACACAAACCTACGTGTAATGTATGTAAAGCAAAAAATCCCACATAGGCGAGGCCAGTGCGTGGGTATACCTGGTATCAGTTAGTGGCAGTATATTAGTATTTTTGTTTTAGTACATGGATGTTGAAGGTAAGTTAAATAAAAATTATAAGTTAAAGAAAATCAGTTTACTTTGATTTACAACGTTTTTCCCAAAACAAAGAGTTTTATTTCATGAATAAAAACGTTTTTATTTGCCAAAGGACGACAAAGAAATAGTCATAAACGTCGAGAGATCACTCGGACTAATGCATAGAACATTCTCGTTAAGTCTGGCAATACAATCTGTCACAAAACAAGGCAATCATCCTGCCATATTTCCTCCCTTGTTTTATTCCTATTAAATAAAACATTCCGCCCCTGTGTATGTGCGGTCATCCTCCGCTCTCTATTATGGAAACTGCCAATAAAATTCGTCGGGAGAGATAAAAAGGGAAAAATAAAAAAGGGAAAGATTCCCCGAATTCGCCCCTGGGGGAGCGGATCTAACCTAAGGGTAGAAGGGAAGCAATATTATACACCCCCGGACCGTCTTGTAAATCACAAATATAAAAATACTATCAGTTTTATCTCTGAAACTCTTTGTAGACAAGCCAAATTGATGAAATGATTTAAACTTGATGGAATGTTGTGATTGATGGCTGTCTGGCAATTGTATACATCACGTCAAATTATAACCTTCATTCGTCTTTGATAAAACAAGATCAATGTAAAAGTTATACAAAGTATGTACCTTATGAAATACAAATATATACACATACTAATAGTAAACTGAATGCTATAGAAATGAGATCTCTGAAGCGTATATGTGGTTGTAATTTTGATGATTGTGTAAAAATTTTGGAGATCTTGAAATAATGCAAAACTGATGGTTAACGGTTACCCATAAATACGTACTTTACAGGATGCTGACTGAATGATTTATCTGCTAATTCTATTTGGGTAATTAGGATGATGTATAAGATTTCAAAGGACAATAATCCTCAAACTGTAATCTTTTAAATTATTTTTTACATAAAAGATATTCACTGGTTTTCAAACTTCACATATTTTCAGACGTTTTAGGACGAAATTCGTTTTTGAATTTTTAAATCATTTACATTTTCCTAACTACCTGTATAGAATTTACAAATAAACCATTCTTAGTATTGCTGGAGTTAGAGATCTGCGAAATGATGCTTAAGGCCATTATTGAGTGCTGGCCCTTATGATTGAGAGACGCTCAGATTGTTTAGCCATATAGAGCGGATGAACGAAGAGAGGAGTGTTAGGAGAATATATGACGCGGAAGTTAATGATAGAACAAGTCGAAAACGCGGAGGAAGACATGACACGACAAATTTAATTAAATATTTGAGTCGGGTCACGTCAAGAATCAGATTAAAAAAAGAATATGAATGAGACGATATATATATTATGTGTATGAATAAAGCTAGAGTGTGCGCCGATACAGAATTTTGTGGCGGTCTATCCTTTCGGCTTACAATTCTATCCTGCGAGAAAACAGCATGATTAGTTACTTGATTTTATATAGTTACATACTATTGCGTTCAGACTACCGTTCGTCTGTGTACTACATATGATATAAAATTACCAAATTTCAAATCAAACTTACATGGATTCTACAACCGAATTTTAGATATTTTTTTAATGTATTTCAATTGTAATGTGGAAATTAAATTACAATTCAGCCTATTTATTAATTGTGATGTATTCAAGAAAAAATTTTGTCATTAAATCCATAACTTAATGAAGACGTAAAACTCTATTTTAATGCTCAATAAAAAGTACATTGTCCAAGTTTGGCATATTTTGACATACGGCTGTCACATTACTTACCACACTATACTTCTATTCAGAATTGTAACTTCGCTTAAAATGGTTGTATAGGTAGTACGTTCCTAAATCTGTCCACATAATCACGCACTACACTACCTTCCTCGGTCTTTTCCTTTCTCTCTCTGAGCTAAGTCTTTTGCTTGCTTTCTAATATTTCCTTTCGTCTCACGTAATTAGGTACTCAATATATGGGGTTCTGTAAGAGACGTCTGTCCCTCACGCAGATTGTAGATAGGGACCGGTCAATCGTGGGGTAGCCGCTACGTCCGTTGCTTGTAAAGAACCTTGCACGCAAAACTGAGCAAAGAAAAAAAGAAAAAAAAACGAAAACTCTTACAGCTGTAACATATTCGTCTTCGATTTCCCCTTCGACTTTGTTCAGTACAGGTAGTATAGTGTGTTATTAAATGTAATAAAAATACCTGCAAAATGCTGATATTTCAGAAAAAAGTGTGATGACTAATTGTGATTTTCGGTGCGACATTCCGTGATGTCATTCAAATTATACAGATTTATATTGATTTTTTTAAATGTTTAATTTTTCATTATGTCGGACTGAAAATTGGTGCACGATGGCATGAAATGAACTACCGAATACGCATATTATCTTGAAAAATTCCAATTCAATAATAACCCGTCCATTTTATAACATGACCTTAAGAGGAACGGCTGCGCGGCCTGTTTCATACAAAACTTAATTTTGGATCTGAGGCCAAAATACAACAAAAAAATCAATTCTTTTAATGGCCTATACTTCATAATTTAAAATAAAATTCTTCTCATACGTACCATATATTTACTGCACTTTTAATTAAACAAAATATATACTATTCAGTTTGGATGGGTATTTTGGCCGCAAATCCAAAATTAAGTTCTGTATAGTTATTATAACAATGACCATCCTCTCTGCCTACCCCTGCGGGGAAACGGCGTGATGGTTAGTTAGTTAGTTAGTTAAATTTCTCACTCAGCATTTAACGCAATCCTTGAAAATCTAATAGAAACGAAGTCTTGATATAAATAAATACATGTGCAAAAATAAAAACGTTTCGGATGTCGTTCTTTGGTAAAATACTCCATTCATTTATCCACCTGTTAAAAATAATCATTTTTACATCCCTTAGTTCTCCCCTGTAACCCATCCCTGTAAGGCCACAGGGTCCCAGTGCTGACCTGAATGCAATCAAATTTCCCCAACGACCCTGGACCCCGTTTAGAAATCAGTGGGACCAACATACACCCATACACGACCCTTGGCGACACAGCCCTTAAGATATAAGGGTGTGCATAATGCCACGACCCTTGGAAATCTGGACTCTTATATTTACTTGTAAAAATGATGCGATTGCCCTTTCTTTGGGTCTTTACGTTATTGGTAATGCTATTTTGATGATTGTGGGTATTTAGTGAAGGGTTGGGTACTATGTTGTACTTGGAGATAACGATTTGATCAATAACTAGTAGTTAAGTCCCGGCTAAGCCCGAATTTCTACATTATACATAACGATCTTTCGACCCTGTATACCTTCAGATACCTATTCACCCCATATTACCACAATTCCGTCAACATTTTTCCTTCATTAAAAAAAGAAGAAGTTATATTTATGATAAGGGATGAAATATTTTAATACTCTTCCCGAAGAAGTGAACATAAATAAAATACTAAATTCCAAAAAATAATAATAATATTATGCATTAAATTATTTCATTTTGTAACAATTATTATAATATAAAAAAATATATATTTAAAAAAATATGTGTACACACACATTTTTCTTTTACTTTTTTTTTTAAATTATGAAATCACGCATTTGCATTTCAACTAGATCTATCCCCCTCTACCCACTTTCTTTCCATAACCCATAAAAAAAATGTTTTGTAACTTTTAAATTTGTATTTCTTTTCAATTTTATTTTGATTTTTTTCGAAAATCACTAGATTCATTTAAACATACTACCGAATTTTACATTTACAGCTCATGTAGATTAAAGAAATAACGTTAAAAAATAGAAAATTGTTGCGTTCACCTAAAAATTTGAGACAGAAAAGAAAACTGTCCAAATTTCAAGACGCCAGAGCTTACTTTATAAAGTTGGGAATATCGTTTTGTTTTGTTTATAAGATATCATGTTTAAAGATTCATGGAACGTGCCCTGTCGTTATCACCTTCATCGTTTTGTCTGAGATCTAGATGTCTTATGTTGAAAGTTTCTGTTAAATACGAAAAGTAAATTTGAAATTCGTTATGACCGGTTATTTATTAACCATTGGACAAAAACGTTCAGTTCAGTCCTCCGTTAGCTTAGTCATCTATAATTGCACGAGCACATTTTCCGATTATAATAATGGTATTAGGAGGTGTTCAAATACGAGTTTTTTTTGTAGCCTTGGAAAGTGTTTCATTTTTAAAAAAAAAAGTTCTGAGTCAGTTTTTTTTCTAATGAACAATAATCAATAATTCTATGGATTATTTATTCAGTGATTCTGACAACTTGACATTTCAAACAACATTTCGTTTTAAATTCAGGATTCTTTGTTACGATTATTTAAGAAAACAAAAAAAATAAATCTGAAACGCAAAATATTATGAATTTTACCCGAGTATGTCGTTTATGATCAAAGTCACCCTGCGTGTTTATAGTTTGTCTGGAAATAAGTCAATTTGGCATGTAACTGTGTAGCACTGTATGATTCTATATTTGAGGGTGCACACCAGAGATCTGGGCAAATGGGAAAACCGGCCAATCTCCCTTTACGGCCGGCTTTTTGGGAAATCCTCGTGCTGATGCTCGTTTTCTCGTAAACAAGGGGGAGAGGGGGGAGGCTTATTACGGAAATCGAAACATCAACACACAATCTGGTCTGGAGTTGATGTTCGATGTTTGCTTCGTTTTAAAATCAGTGCAATTGTGATTGGTTCTTTGCGAAGGAAATCTTGACAGGGAGATAGTACCTACACAAAAAACTGCAATTTTAACGCACAATTTGTTTAATTCCCCTCCCCCCTTTCATTCAAGCGAAAATGTCCATTATAAATTCAAAAAAATTATAATTAATTGCATTAATATCAAATATTTTTTTAATTCTTACACCTTATGATGCGCGTACATCTTGGCCGACCATATTGATTTACTTTAAGACTAAACGAAACGTAATACGCAATCACAGATGGCGCGAATTTTAATGTTTTACTAAAAAATACCTTAAGCACGTAATTCTTTTTTTTTTTATTATAAATACATATAAAATATTTAACAGTACATATATACCTTAATAGCTAATTACAAAAAAAGTATTAATTTATTTAATAAAAAGTGCCCAAGTCAATAGAGAAAGATTTCTTGTGTTTGAGTTGGGGAGCAGCGCCATGTGGCGACTTAATAAAAGTGTTGTACCATTGACGATTTTATGGATGATTTAAGCTTAAAATTGTCAAAAAATTGACGAATAACTCTCCCACTAAAATTATTTAACGACTTATGATTTTGATGCAAGTTCGAAGTACGTAACATTCTAATTTAAAAATTCAAAAACACATATTTTTTATTTTCAGTAAATAAAATTAATTTATGCCCCCGTTCTTACAATAGTTGGTGGTATAAGGGTCAGCTTTCTCTTTAAGCAGTTGATCGGGGTTTGCTTCTCAGCTGTGGCAATGCATATATGTTTTATTTTAAATTACTATTTTTTAATTACTTATAAATTTTCAACGTTCAAGTAATTTCAGCTTCAAAATCCCTCGGCGAATGTATTCGCTGCGAGTCACTCAATTAGCAGCTTTTTAACGTTCGCGTTTTTAACGTTAATTTGATTAGAACATGTTCAATACTGATCGCGACAAACGCGTTATTTTGGTAGTCACGTGATCTAGTTGCCGATTATGGCGGAGCTGCGTTCGTATATTTCCGCCACCAGCCACACTCGTTGCTACTCTCGCATCGTCTAACATTAACAACAGAAGACATTTTGGTTTATTTTGATTACTGTTTGTTTACGTTGTTTTTTTCTTCTATTTTTCTCTTTAAATCTACTCGTCGTCATGACACACCGGGAATCAAACATATAAAAGTGGTCTGTACAGGATGTGTCGAAGTTTTTGAATTATTTTAGGAATCATTAAAACTGTGTAATACTTATTACGAAAAGCATCTAAAAAAATGCGCTGCTAATTAGTTTGAATAAGTTACTCGTAGATTGATTGACTCGTAGATCGTAACTTGATTTGGACGTTTCCTCTTAAACCAAAAATTAAAGATATATATAGAAGCCTCCGCCTTCATTTAATTGTTGTTTATTCTCAGCTCAGCAAAAATAAATCGAATCAGTCGTTTGAAAAATACAGCGCGGTCTGGACGACATTTTTGTGAAAAGTTCACTCGCTACTTCCTGCAAGCAGTTCCAGATATTCCAGTAACTCTGGGACCCAAGCTTCAGGAAAAGACTGCTGATCATCTGATGAATTTGTCGAGTACATAACAAAGAGTAATTGTTTATTTCAACTTTCAAATCGCAACCTAAAGTCAATTATTATATTCATTACACATTCGTTACATCAGAAACCACGACCCCGTTAAAATTAATATTACCAACCTAATCAATAAATGAAGCTCGCCACGACTGAATCTCAGAGTCTTGAGGCTAGGTTCTAATGGCCGAGTACTACCCAACGTCAAGCACAACACTTGAACAATGCGGAGTTTAGATTTATAATCTTAATTACGCCATTATTCATAAATGTGGCACATTCATACCTGGAGGGTGGTTCCACCAGTAAACGGCAGCTTTGAGAAAATACTACGTTTTTTTTTATGCACTTTTATAATAAATTAATCATTACTTTCATGATTTTATGTTATTTCGAAATTAAACCAAATGGTTTTTTTTATTATTATGGGAATTTTTATATCGCTGTTAAGTAAAAAATATTACAACAACTTCTCAAAAAATTAAGCCTTGATGATCATTCAACTATTCGTTATTTCAATTCAACCTCAAAATACATTCAAAACCAGGTCCTCAACAAATAATACACTGAATATCCCAATAACACATCTCACACGGGAAAATACTATTTTATTACTATGCAATCAAACTCTATAATTATACAATATTTAGATATTTTATAATTAATTAATTTTAGAATTAATTTCAAAATGCATATCACATCCTGATCACTAATCCTTTATTCAAAACATTATAAAAACTAATCAAACATAATTCTACACATAAAATAATATACCTACTTAACAGTTCCTTCCGTCTCTTCCCACGTAATATAATTATTGTCTTTTAACAAATTTACTCGATAGTGTCTATGATAGCATTTATCTTCTTATTCTCTGTAATATATTAACATTAAAACAACCAATACATATCAATACTTGTATCACATTCTACACATCAACGTGTATACCTCAGCAAAGGTTTTCGAAGTGAGGTGTTTACGAAACATATAATTTTCAATTCACGGTATCACCTTTTCAAATCTACCTTACACTAAACATTATAAAATGAACGCTATTAAAACAATGTTGTTAATGAAATATTTTATAATGATACCGTACAATGTATTAATAATTCTATTATTGATATTTTGATAATTCTTTCACTACCGCTAAATTATTAAACGTATTTAAATAATTTGCAAAACTGACATCCTCTAAATCTTAACAGTAAAAATCGACGCTATTAGAAGATTACAGATTTCACTGAAACAAACACAAATAATCCTTAAAACCTTCAACGTTTTTAACGCAATTCCGTTCAATTTAACTTTTTCTAAAACGATGTTACAAACTTCGCCTTTCGTAAGCAAGAACCGAAAAAAAACTGCTAAAATTGGGTGTAAATTAGTGGGAGTTGTCAGGTTATCCAAAAGGTTAATCAATATTATTCGTTCTTCAAAATTGATTGGGAAGAAATCGTTAAAAAGAAATACGGTTTTCTTAGAAATTTATATCGTACATGCCATTGTTAATTTAGGCACCTATAAACCAACTGCAACTTTAATGGTTTTCAAACCACGTGCGCATTGTTAGTTATAGAATAATCAAAGCCTTTTTTGTCTAGAAAGTCTAGCTTTCCACCACGAGAATTAAATACTATTTGGTTCGATTCATATTCGTCAAAAATCCTCACTAAAATAAATGGTCAAAAGTCACCGGTTGAAAGAATTTGAGCATCTTAACGAACAGTTTATCTATATTATGATTGTATTTTATTCTATAATATTAATTAAATACAATGGGAATTTGTACCCGCTAAGCAACTGCATGTAGCTTGTCAGCAGGAGTTTACTTCAACAATTTTATAAAATACAACAATAATTAAAAATATTCATACAAATAGTAGAGCAATATAGGTACATGCACGTTGTGATCAATATACGCAAGTATAAAAAAAATATGTTTCTAATATGTAAACAGAATAACAGTTTTGCTATAGTAATAACAGACTCCAACTACATAATATCGATTAAATAATAAATAAATATCAGCAAATATTACAGAAATTCAGATATACAAAAACAGTAGTACAGTTTTGTTATAGTAAGGATGGAATTAATATAATAGTAGCACTTAAATAATTTTAAAGATACCCGCAGATATCAAGCAGTTATACAATCAAGGAGAACTTCATATTTGTTTGGGAATTTTGTCTTGGAGAAATTCTTAATTAAATTCGTATGGCAACTTGTTAAATATAAAATTGAAGGTAATAATCGTTTATTATATATAATTTCTTCAAATGCTTGGTAACTTTGTGGCATCATTATTAATTATATAAATTGAAAATACACTTTGTATATACCACTTTACTTAAAATATATAAATGCTTATATCATCTTCAGGGAATAAATGAATACCAATATTTATGAGGTATTCATTTATTCCTTGAAGATGATAGTATTGTTACTGAAACATGTAGAAATATTTTATATATTTTAAGTAAAGTGGTATATACAAAGTGTATTTTCAATTTATATAGTTTATTATATATTTTATTTTTTTATTTCAATAGCATATTTTAATAGTAATAATAGTAGACTTTAAATATATATGACTGGTTGTATATTGGGTCACCCACCTCCAACTCTAGACATACAGGGATTTAGGAAATTCAGTTGCTTTACTGTGCGGGCTTGACCTTTTGCTGAATAATAAATTAGTTCCATGATTTGCCACGTATTCCGGGGTCCGACTGCCCTACCCGCGTTGCCCGAGTCAGTGGCGTATAAATACATTTAGGCGACCCTCAAAGAACGTATTTTTCTGTATAAAATATGTATTCATAGTAAAGTCGCAAATATTAAAAAAAAAATGCAAATATTCCCGGATTACGAATAACCTGACGATATTTGAAAATCTTCCATTCAATCAAATAAATGGAAGATATTGCTTGCGCAATGGAGGACTTAGCCAACAGGGGAATTGAACTCACGATGCCTGGGGGGGAACCCGACGTATTTTTCAACTGATTCACTGACCGATCAAAGATTAGAACGTCTATAGACCGAGTTTTACCTAAAATACTGACTACAATAAATTCCAAAGTAAAGACGTTCAGTGGACCGCCCAATGTAGGGAAAAGCAAATCAAGGGGCTAAGCGAGACGAGACTAGTCCTGCAATGGCGGTAGATGCTATAATAGCACATGACGCGTATTTGGGATACCTATAAACGAGGCCAAAACGCACCCATAGTAAACTTACCCTGTATCATTTCTAAAGCATTAAGATATTAATTGTTGAGAAGGTGTACGCGATTTGTGCGTACTACTCACGTATATACTTTAAATGTCATTGTTGGCCGAGTCTTTTTTTTTAATTCCTCTTTTTGTATACAATGGCACCTGTAGTCAACGAAATTTTGTTTGTAAGGTCATTTGCTCGTAATGAAAAAAATATGAATTTTAACACTTTTTTAAACACTTCACATAAAAAAATATTAAAAATAATGTAAACTTTTCCACGCATTTGAAATAGGAATCCACACATTCCTTAAGTATTTATAGGCTTACATAGTTACAGTTATTTGGAATATCGTTATTGATGAAATTAAAAATATTAAAAATAATATTAGGATTGAATTAGAATTTATAAAACAGAAAATGTATGAATGTGAAAGAGTCACATATGTCAAACGAGTTGTGTGGTGTTCAAATCTATATTCAAACCCTTACTATGAAATATCTTTGTGGTTATTTAAAAACATTCAGTCGTGGACGTCCAGGCGGCTGCCCATATGTTGCGAGGCGCGCTACGCCACTGAAATGCTCTCCATAACCTCTTTCTACACCACCTCCTCCCCTCACATGCCCTCCTATCCTCTGTCGGCTACCACCGGAGGGTCGACCTCCACAAATACACAAATGTGCTTTATTGCAAATTAAAACTGTAAGGTTTACGGTAGGTACCAGCAGGAGGTCCTTGTGGATATTTCACTGCTGAAGTAGCTACCATGCAAAAAGATAACATCGAAACATTTTATTATAATATTCTAAACTTTGACCTTAAGCTCACCTTCAACCTTCCAAAGTTTTTGACAAGATTACTGAGGTCATCAATTGTTATTGTGTTTAATTGGTGAAACTCCATTTAATTTTTGTTTAATTAAAACAATTTTAATAATGTTATTATTAAGTTCTGCGAGTGTTTTAGTTTAAAGGACTCTTATAGCTGATTCGGCATTTAAGCCATTAGAAAAATAATATGTTGTATGGGGAATAATGTGGGTTCCAAAGTAATCAATCCTACTTAATAGCTCTTAACTTAGTATTAAAAAACTATAAAAAAAACACTGATAACATTTTCAATATAATTGGTATTTTTCTTGATATCAAAAGAGCATTTGAAACTATTGACAGGAAAATTATAATTGAAAAATAAAAGAATTATTAAAAAATTATTTACTGAACAGGTATCAGACTACTTTAAAGTGGGAGAAGTAGTGTCAGATTCACTACCTTAATTAGATTAGTTCCAGGACCAATTTTCTTCATAATAAACATAAATGACCTAATAAAAATTCTCAGATATTACCGTATCAGACTATTCGTAGATGGCGCATTGATAGATTATATACATCTGGAGATACTTATGTGTCAATTATGAACCAACTAAACCTTAATGTAGCTCCTTAGCTTCAAAATAATTAATTAAAATGAAATCTAAGCAAAACCAAATTTATGAATATTGGAAATATAAGAATAGCAGATACGAGTACTTCCTTGATAATGATTGATTGAGAAATTTGGAACAAAGTATCCGAAATGAAATATTTAAGTATTATTTTAGATTCCAGACTGACTATGTCTCTAAATACAATATATGTTATAAAGAAAATCGCCAAAAAAGTCTCACTACTTGGAAGAATAAGAAGCTACGCCAGTGCAGTCCTCTAAAATGATACACAATGATTATACTGATATCAATTATTGTGGCAGTATTTTGTTTCTCTTTTGAGAGAAGAATTTTATAAAACTAACAGTTTTGCAAAACAAAGCCATGAGAATAATTTTAAGACGAAACAAATATTCCAAAGTTTAAAAAAAAAATGCTAAGGGATCTAAACACATTATGTAAGCGACCATTGTCGTTACAAGACTGTAAACATGTAGGGTGCTGGTCAAGTCACTTTCTATGCTTCTGGGGGTACGGGGCCGACTATCCTTGAGGCAGGTTCAGGAATCCTTCAGGTGGGAGGCAGGAGAAGTGAAAGACTTTTTATGGTTACAAGATGTGACTGGGTACGAGTCACGATTGCTCGTCCGAGTGTGACTGGTTTTATTTTCAGAAATTTTCGCTTTTATATCATTACAAAGTGATACAAGTTTTCAACACCAGGGGCGCTGCTGAGGCAGACATGTAAATAAGGGGTCCGTGCACGGTACTGTGCTGCCACGAGGTTAGTTGCATTGTCGAAAACCCGCAACACGGTATCGTGCTGTCGCGGGGTCGGATGTGTTATCGAAGTGATAGGAAAGTCTGCCACACGGTACTGGGCTCCCGCGGAGTCAATCTATTATGGAAATTCCCGTGTGGTTCCATCACGTCGATAACACTATGAGATAAACAAATGTTATAAATCTTACACAAGATGGTGCCAATAGTACAATACAAGTACGAAGTACATTGATAAACATAATGTTGCCAAATTGGAATCCTAAGAATCATGATAATTACGATCACGTCGGTTACACATTATATTTTAAGCAAATTATATATGTACTTAAATGTAATTGTTTTGTCTCTTTAAAATGTTTAACGGCCAAATAAATTCAGAATTTTTGGGTAAAATTAATAAACATCAACACGGACATTACAACTCTTAGAAGAGGAAATGACATTAGACTTCTATTTCGAAAGAAACAAAATTGTAAAACTCATTACTATATAAAGCCATGAAGACCTTCCAAGAAATACAGGCCGGTATAAAAGAAGGGGAAAATGTTTAAATTTAGCAAGGAATTGACGAAATGCAATTTTCAATGTCGTAATTTGTAATTAGTAATTGCATATTGTGACTATTGTAATTTTATTTGTAAGACATATTATGCTCATATGAGAATACATGTAATCAATGTATGTATAATGAACGTACTATGTTTATATCTTGTATGCCCCTCATTGTTGCATTTCTAGTATCACGTACTTTTAGTCTTTCACAAACATTATGTATATTACATTCTTGATGTACTTTTATTTCTATTAATTTAATTTATACACTACTGTCGCTAGATGGCGGTGCTGCGCAACTCAGACACGGGAAATCTTTCTCTATTGAGTTGGACACTTTTTGTAAAATTTTATACTTTTTTGTAATTAGCTATTATATCTGTACTTTTAAATATTCTATATGTATTTATATTAAATAAAAAAAAAACATGTAAGTTAATAAATAAATATGTATTTATATATTATGTTAAGACAGGAAGTATTAGATACAAGCGTAAGTTCATATATGTAACAGGATTTGTTTATCCATAAAAATTACTAAAATTACTAATGCAAACACTCAAATGTGAATTTTTGTATTAAAAAAAAAACAAAAAAAAGTCATGACAATGAAAAAACACAATGATTTGAAAAAAAAACAGAAAAATTTTCGGTGCCGATTGAATCCGTAATTATGTTGTATAAAATATTCCATAGGCTTTTGAACTTCATATGTGCGTTCCGGGATTCGGATCGTGCTGCGTTCACGTTGGCGGATTGCATTAGTGTGAGTCCTGGCGCGCTTAGGAATTTGTACTAGCAAATACTATGGACTAGTGGCGAGCTATTCAAACTGTAGAAATATTATAATCCATGTGAATCTTTGCTCCCTGCAGATTTTTTTTAGGAGTTCACTACACAATTAAAGAAAATTGCCACTGCTCAAACTTGCGTGGAATCAACATACTCATTTAAAATGTAATTATATAAATTACTAAATCATTAATAATTACTTTGTTTAAAACCACTCTAATTCATATGTAAATATCTACATGCTTCAGGAGCAAGGCTCCCCTGTTCAGGATTAACAATTTACCAAAACAATGATGAGACGTGTAAATATTTACATATTAAATACAGTGGTTTTAAATAGAAGTAACTAATATTGTTTTAAGAAATATGACTCTAAAAAGTTATTTTACATCATTTGATGAAATATAAATCATTAGCTGATGCCTTCACAGCCGTTGTTCAGGATTATTTTATTTTTTGAATAAAGTTATGAAGTTGCAAATTCTTGCTTGTCGTTTGGGTGCCATAATTGATTTGAGAGTGAAAGTTATACCTTGTGACGACTATTGGTATCTCTAAATAAATAAATAATGAAATATTAATTTTAAAATTTGATTTCTTACCATACATTTATTTTTTCAAAATATATCTAAATAATAAAGTTCGTAAGTAGGTACCACTTGCATTTTCAATTTTTAAAAATTTCTATCAAAACAAATCTTCTTCTTTTAAATATGTAATCTGTGGCTAACCAGAGTGGTATATCTATGGGCTAACCTCAACTGAACATGGCGGGTTCAATGTTTTTCATACTAATTTAAAAATGTTATAGCAAACGTTTTACATATTGGATTTTATTTAAACTACTATCGAAACCTTTCCGGCACTAATAAGAACAAACTGTGCTATTTTCAGCGAAACCGGTAGAGTAATTTTCAAGAAAATCGAGGACATACATACAAACATTCATTTTTATATGTAGAGATTTTTGCTCTTCCAGCTAAAGTCGAATAATACGTTTATTGATATTGACAGACAATCTTACTTAGTTGACAGTGAACAAAAAACCTGGCTAATGTAATTAATTTTATAAAATCGTACAGTGATGTGACGTATTCATTTTTCCATTTTTTAGTTTGCAAAAATTCAGATGTTTTCAACATTTTCTTTGTTTGAATTCATGAATGCCAAGAAGGATCAATACATCTCACCCTACTCCCGAATCGAACTTCGCAAAACCATGAATTCAATTTCAATCGTATCTTTCAAGGTATTCATAAATTTACAACCATTATCGAAATGTATCTTTGATAAAATGAAACGAATTTCATCTAATTAATGTTATGATACGAGATTATTTTTCCCCGGGCCATCTGCTTATTCATCAACCTTTAAGTTCTCTCTCCGTTTTCGTTTCTTGGTAATGCTAAGACTATAGATCTTGGCTTACTTCCCGAAATACGGTTATTTCGTTAAATTCCTACATTTAAAACTAGGAAAAAAATTAAGGACGCTTCGATCGCTTAAAATGTTCCGAATGGCAATAAAAAAATGGCCCATGGGAAAATCAAAGTAGGTTTTAAAAACACACAAGAGCATATTGACGGACTTTATGGTCGAGAAGTAAGGCTCTCAACTACGAATCCGAAGGTCGCGGGTTCAAATCCCGGCGTGCGCAAGTAAATTTTATTTAATTAATTTGTGTTGTTTCACAATTAATTACTTAAAAATATTATATGGTATATTTGCGCACGTTCCAAAGTGGAAGATACTCTCAGTATCGCCTTGGTGAAAGACCACCATTCAGAATTGAAACGTTGCTTGAAATGGCTTTTAGCCGTGTTTGGGGACCAGATATAAATAGCCAGGTATTTCCCCACCTTCTTCTACCCCTTTTCCTTCCCCTCCCCGGTACCATCAGCCTTATAACATTCCCCAATTGGGGATGGATAAAAATATGGAAAGGTGAATATTTTGGGCGTCAAAATAACCATGTATCTTAATAAAAAAATTACGATAAATAAAAAAAGATAAACAATTATTACTGATGATTTGCCTTGTTTCTGTAAATCGAACTGTCAAACGCGAATATGGGAAAACATTTAATGTGAAGAACACATTTCAAAGACGAAGCCAATAATTTTAAATATCAATTAAATACGTAGTTTTAATTTCTTCAATAAATGTAAATTCCATAAATACAAAAAAAATCCCAAATTTACTCTCGGCTGATTCACCCCTTAAAAATCATTATAATCGCAATCGGTACTATAACACGTGAAGCTTTATTAAAAAGATCTTCCATTTGAATATTATTATAAAGCGTGATAGCTGTATCGCCTTCCGAAGGCAATATTAAACTGTGGTAAAGCCAACGTCACTTTAGATCGTTTGGCTTCACCACAGTTCGATAATTCCCTCAGAAGGCCGAACACCCGTCACGCGTAATAATAGTTACCAAACACATTTTTTTTTTATAAATTAACCGATTTTTAAATTGAGTAATCATAAATATTATTATTTTTTTTAAAACGCAAAGAATAAGGATAATTTACTGAATGTCAAATTATGTGTAGGTGTCGAAATTACGTTTTCCTACGTTAAAAGTCTCCGTTCATCAAAAAGCTGCCTGAGCAAGTTTATATCCGAGTGAAGTTTTAGTCGCGATGTTTATCGACATGTAGACAAGCTTATCTAAGCACTTACATATTTGATTATTTGTACTCCTAGTTTATCTTAAATTGTTCATGTAAGTGAGTCTGCTTCTCATGAATATATTTCAAGTCATAGTTTTAATTGTATATAAATTTATAGTATATCCATTATTTTCTACTTATATTAGGTTAGGTTAGGTAAAAATTAGGTGTAAATCGCACTTAAGGTGAATTTTCATAAAACTGCGCTGTTGAAATAAACTTTAACTGTTATTATTATAAGGAAGGCAGCATTTTATTAATTTAAAAGGCCTTGTGGTAAAAGGTACTGTGTAATATTTGCTTCAAGTCTTTTGTTTTTCTTCCAATTAAATACTTTGCTTTCAGATGAGCTGTAATGTTTTATTTATTTAGCAAGTCTAACTCTGTTTTTGATTTCAAGAGCAAAAGTAATGATGACAAATAATGAAGAATAAAACAGTGTTTCCTTCGTTCTGTGTACGGGATTGATTCTCATCAAGTTTTCTTTAATTCCGTAGAGTTATTTATTTTGTCAAGAGGTTCGTGATTATTTCGTTTTTTTTCTAATTTCGTCGTTATTAATGTTTTTTTTTGGGTTTTCTCCCGCAATTTTGGCGTAATTGTGAGAAAAGCGAACAAGAATAGGGTTTATTGGCTTCATTAATGAATTTTTCTTTCGCTTTAGCAATAGAGGAACTCTTCATTAGCTTACAAATTCCGAGAAAATATTACAAATAATTATCAGAAATCCGGTATTTCCTTAAGCCAAAAATAATATTTTTAGCACGTAGGCACATGAAAAATGTTTTATTATATGAAGCGTAATGTAATAAAAGTTACATTTACAATATTTAAGACTCATTTTAATTTTAAATATCTGCAGGGGTGTACCAATTATATATAAATTGGTAAATACTTAATTATCAATAAAGAGGGCTCTACAGGTTTTTTTTTTTTTTTTACATGAATACCGCACAAGAGTCCCAACTGCTCCCAACCGTCTGGAGCCAGTGAGACTATGGCATTCCCAATTGGGGAATGTTGTGAGGCTGAAGGTATTGGGGAGGGAAGGAGAAGGGGGAGAGGAAGGTGGGGGGGTAAATACCTGGCTATTCAGATCTGGTCACCAAACACGGCTAAAAGCCATTTCAAGCAACGTTTCAATTCTGAATGGTGGTCTTTCACCAGGGCGATACTGAGAGTATCTTCCACTCTGGAACGTGCGCAAATATACTATATATTACAGATACGTGCGCAAATATAATATATATTACAAATATACTATATATTACAAATATACTATATACAGGTAGTTTATAAAATAACTTATTGTGACAATAAAATTAAATATAATCTCCATATTAAGATAGGCGCCACAACATCGTAAAATAACTATCTTAAGGATAAGCAACCGCACAATTACCAGAATACTACATAGTGACATGAAGAGGTTTGGAATGTCCACGGTTGCCTCGAAATGGTTGTTGTGCTGTGGAACAGCCTGTGCTGTGGTGCTGTCGAACGAAGACTGAAGTTGGCCTCCTAGAGATCCGTGTAGTTAGCCGATAGCCTTATTCTTCTATTAAATAAGTATGTTTATGATTGTTTTTCTCAATATCTAAATTCGTAGACGATGAACGGGGTGGGTAGATCAAACCTTACAAATTAAATAGTATTAATAATTAAATAGTAATTTAATTTGTTTTAAATACTGTGATAATTAAACCACAAACTTATTTAAAAATTTAATGCCATTGACATGTAATCGGAATCGTAGTTAAACAAGATGTCTTTAAGCCTAAGAATAAGGCATTGTCCTTAACCGGAATCAATCTCTAGGTGCAAGAGAGCAGGTAGCAACTGCTAAGATTGAGGCAAATGTTAGGAGGGGATTTGTCGTCGGGTTTCACGATATTTTCGGGTTTTTCAAGTCACTCACGTAACAAAGCAAAAACTGAAAACCTTGTTATTTGATTTTTATTTTGAACATGTTGCCTTCCAAGAAAACTCTTCTACATCTAGGGAAATAGTACATGGTCTCTTCGAAGCGGATTTTGTTAATCCCGTTATTCGTGCGGATTATTTTGACGACCTTTTATTCATGTGAATACCGCACAAGAGTCCCATCTCCCCGGAACCAGCGGGACTATGGCGTCCCCAATCGGAGTGTATTGTGAGACTGAAAGGAGGAGGGTGGAGAGAGAGATGGCTAAGAGGAAGATAGGAAAGTGCCTAGCTATTCAGGTATGGTTACTAAATGCGGCTAAAGCCATTTTAACCAACGTTTCCATTCTTCCTTAGGCTTAGTAACACTGAAACATTTGTTTGTAACGGAATATTCTTAATTGTGTATTACCTCCCAATTAGTAAACATCAATATGATAAGTGTAATAAGTGATTAGTGATAAGTGTAGTAAAATTTCATTATAATGTGTAATAAATATTGCAAAATAAAACTCCTCTCTCTAACCAAGTTGAGCAAAAGATTTTTTTTTGGCTTTTTATCTTTATTGAAAAAAATAAATACATCACTGCTGGTACATAGGATATATGACGCTAAATGAGGTAAGGCTCATAGACAACAGCTGTCTTTCCGCGGTGATGTATACATATATTATACTACTTTTCATAAACTTTCGGCACCTGTGACGCAAACAAGGTAACTGGCAATGGCACAAAGAACACGCATTGAGGTAAAAGGTGATTACATCATGGCACATGGGATATTTGACACGAAACCAAATACCAATGGCACTTATACCAGTGCTGTTTTTGCGCTGTGGTTTAAACTACTTCCCATCAATTTTAATGCAAACAATCAAACATAGATGGTACATAGAACAGGTTATGACCGGTCAGTGGCGGCTGATTTGACATCGTGTTTGGGTTACATCCAGGCCTCTTGAGTTTATTTCCTTGGCTGGCTAAGTCCTCCATCTTGATTCAAGCAGCATTTTCTTCGTACTTTCTTCTGGTAGTAGGAGATTATCAAATATTCTTAAGTTATTTGCAACCTGGAAAAGTTGGTTTTTCTTAAAAAAAAATGATCGAAGATGGCAGTTAGAACGATTGTAGTTATTACTGGTACATAGAACAATTGACGATAAACGAAACACACGAATCAGTGCCATCATTACGCGGTGTTTAAAACTTTTTTTCCATCAACTTTCGGCCATGAAATAAAGAAAAAAATGACACTCACAACTATTGGAATTTCTAGTATTCATAAAAACGATTTTTTTTTTAACTTTCGTACACTATGTGTATCCATTTGCTACTTTTGTATAAGAGCTTTTCCATCGGGATAATTCAATATTATTGAGTTGCTTGCTAGCTAGCCAGAGTAAAGCAATTTAGAGCAAAGTTTCACCCAGCCGCCGCAGCCGGATTTCCCGAACTAAGTAAATCATAGCGCAAAGGCGATTTGGAAGTTTCTTTGGCGGAAAAATCCCATGTATTGTGGACTCCTTACTACTGCTGGGTGGAGATTTGGAGAAAAATACTTCTGCGACCCTCAGACCGTGAGACAAATAATATGTGTGTTCCTTTCACTGAAGTGCAAAACCGTTAGATGCGATTTTCAAAGTAAAAGTAAAAAAATTGAAGGGAGACGAATTTCATTTTTGAGTGAATTACTTATTTCGTTAGCCTGTCTAGTACCAGAAGTTAAAGGAAAATGTGAAATAGCGTCAGCTGTTTTTCGAATTGGGAAAAACTTAGGATTCTCTCCGTGTTGTTTTGGAAAAGGGAGATTAGTTTACATTAGTCAACTTAACGGGGGAGCCAATTTTTTAATACCGTGTTTATTGTCAGGCCTGAGAAACATAATGAACAATATTTTTTATGCAGTCAAGCGTTGCGTTTTTCGCCCCACAGAATACAGCGACTTTTGAAGTTGTCTCTGTTTTCCGTGAAAAAATATATTTTTTAATTTTTTGGTAAACAGGGATGTTGAAAACACGTGCATAAAAACATATTAAAATTTATGTCAACGGCTAATATACCGGAACATAATTTTCCTAGCGGCCACATCTCCCTCTTCCATGTATAAAAAATAATTTTTAGTCGTTGGGCCATCTTAACTCCACATTGCATTTATACTTTTACAAAACATCACAGATTTGCTAAGTGATTTCAAAAGTTTTTTTTGTTATATGATGAATATTATAATTTGATGTTTTTGGTCATAGTCAAAAAGACTAATACCGGTCAGCCATCTCTGGTATGGATCCCCATTACCACTGAAAAAAACCATTGACTTTCTGCAGGACCAGGCGGTCCGTTTGATAAATTCTGTATTCGTTTGTCTTAAAAAACGGATTGCAATCTTTGAAGCACAGACGCCAGATGAGAATGCTTTCCTTGTTATATCGGTATTTCAATTGAAGATGTTCAGAGGAACTAGCGTCATTAATCCCCTCGACACGGGTGCACAGTCGGGAAACACGGCAAACGCGCGTCCAACATTTGTTCACGGTTGAAATTTGTCACATGAAAACGGGTGGCTTCCAAAACTCGTTTTTATATTCAACAGCTCGGCTATGATATAATTTTCCTCTGCGTTTCCTCCCTCCTACAACAAGATCAGCCCTCAAGATCCAAGTTTTCTCTTGTTCACTAAAAGACCCTCCACCAGCATCCCCCAAGATGGGCCACCTGTGTGGAGTGACTGTAAAAAACTACCACATTTTTTTTAATAAAAGCAAATTCGGTATATATATAGATATTTGTACATTTCCATAAGCTTGAAACATAGTTTTTTTTTAAAACTCTGGCAAAATAAAATCCTCGTTGAGACACAGGTCAAGATGTGTTCTACTCGCTGTATTTAGTCGAAGCATCTGTAATATTTCCAATCAAATTATCAAATGAAAAATACATTACCGCATTATTACGCAATGGCCTTAAATCACAATAATTTTTCCACTATCCAAATATGTTTGTTAAAAATGATTTTTTTTTTTTTTAAGTTTTTCGCCAAACAAGCTTTTGGGAAGCTTTGTCAACGCATTGAAGTGAATTTCAGACATGTATTGCCTTTGAAGCCCCAATCTCCTCCTAGGGGTAGGTACAGTACCTACCCCCTATAGCAAGTATATCCTAAACACGACAGAATAGATGGGTGACAAATAATGCCACTAAATCTCTCCATCCACAACTCTCTCATACGAGGAAATTTTCAAAGAAAAAATATCGAAAATTGGTTAAAGGAAACACAAAATTTGTATGTGAAACTAGTTGATGTGTACCCGTCCTAGCTGGGGATAATTTATTTTTATTGGAATAAAGTTATGAAGTTGCGAATTCTTGCTTGTCGTTTGGGTGCCATAATTGATTGATTTGACAATAAAAGTAATGCCTTGTGACGGCTATTGCTATCTCTAAACCAAGAAATATTGGTAAGATTCATTTGAAAATTTTATTTCATTCCAAACATTTATTTTTTTCAAAATATATCTAAATAAAAAAGTTTTTAAGTCGGTTTTTTCCATATTAAAAATATTCCACCCAGACAAACCTTCTTATTTTGAATATGTAATCTCTAGCTAACCAGAGTGGTTTATCTGTGGGATAACCTCAATACAATATGGCGGGTTCAACGTTTTTCATAATAATTTTAATACGTTTTACATATTGGATTTCATTCAAACGACTCTCTAAAATTTCAGACACTAATAAGAACAAACTGTGCGATTTTCAGCAAAACCGGTCTAGTAATTTTAGGGAAAATCGAGAACACACACAGAAAAACATAATTTTTTATACATAGAGAAGATGGAATTTTTCATCCATTTCATAATTGGAACTGATTTATGGGTAAATATGAAAACTGAGAAATACAATATTTTTTTATTGTGTTTTGAGCTTACACCAGAGCGAAGTGAGCGTTCCTCGTTGATACTGAAAGTATCTACCACTCAGGAACATGCCGCAAATATACTGTATATTATTTTAAATGAATAAATTGTGAAATAACACAAGTTAATCAAATAAAATTTAACATATATTATTTATATTAATTTAAAAAATAAATAAACGCGTACGCCGGGATTTGAACCCGCGATCTCCGCATTCGTAGGCGAGGATCGTAATCACTCAACCACGGAGGCCGTTAATATCGCACTAAAGTCCCAACCAATCCTCAAAGTCCCAAGCCATTTGAATTATGATATTTCTACTTGGTGTATGTATGTTGAGTGGCTGAAGGGAGTGAAGAAGGGAACGCGATGAGCAAGAATAAGGTTGGAAAGTCCTTGCCTATTCAGCTAAAGGTATTTCAACTAACGTTTCGATTCTTAATGTTGGGCTTTCATCAGAGCCATTACGATTCTATAATAACATTCCACTTCAAATTGACCTCGTTAACCTACCAACCAGTCGCCTGCCATCCAGGAAACCTTTTGAAGGCGAAAGAGTCGTGGCGAACTCAGTGGCAGATCTCAGACCTGAAAACAAGCACCCTGTTCTAGACCCTACTATTAAAATGTCAAGGTTTTCTCTCCGTCGGAAGACGTGGACCTCATTAAATCGCATCCGGTGCAGTCACAGCCGTTATGCGTATTTGATGCATAAATATTTCCTGAAGGATTCGTTACTTTGTGAATGTGGACATATTCAAACAACAGAACACATCGTAGAAGAATATCCCCTTCATCAGTTACCCTATGGCGCATCTGTGCTGAACCAAGTGACTCGATACCGTCAACTGGATGAATAACCTCAGCATCCCACTATGACCTCCACCTACTCTCCTCCACCAAACTAAAAAGAAGAATAAGTTATTGGTTTCACAGTAATTCAGCATACGAATGAACACTTTTTAAAAGTGATACAAAATCATTAAAAGTACGAAAAAATCCAAAACACACCCAACCTACATAATAATTTATTTACATAATAATATAAAAAAAAAACAACATTAATTAGTTTACGTTCGATTAGGTTATCAGTCTTTTTTTTTCTTTCTAATTTTAATCACTTTATATCACTTTTAAAAAATGTACCGATTCGTACATGTGTTAATTTATCCGGTCACCATGGCTGTATACCGCTCTGATGTGATAGACTACCACTAATTATAAAAAAATAGAAAAAAAACAATTATTTATTCCAGAATGTGGGGAGGTTAGTGCGATCTCACACATCTCATAAAACATACATAAAAAATGTGTAAAAAACGATAATGAATCATTGAATTTTATCAAAAAATGTGTAGAGTATTTTGATAATCATTACCTATGCAAAATGTTAAAAATTTTATCGGATACCATTTTATAAAATTTGTCAGGGGTTATTTATCCTGTTTGAAAGGGGTCGATAGTGTTTTTTTTAATAAATTATATCGATACCCTTGTATGGCCCATTACACATTTTCTTTTCCCAGTAATTTCAGTTTTTAATTAGTGAAGTGATTAAAACGACCTTCGATTGCTAAAAAGTGTATGTTACCGATTTTTCAGAAAATATTTCCCAAATAAAAAATACCTCCTGATGCTTCCACGACACCCCTAATGACTTCGTTGTATTTTACCCCAGTTTTAAAGCTGATCTAAGAATTGTTATGGTCCTTAAATGAACGGTGTTGAAAAATAACCACCGAATAATAATACCGTTGTCTGCGATATCTTTGAACTCTTTCGTTTTATTCTCCACTGATTAATTAATATATATATTTATCGTTTTACAACTTAAAAAATATTTATTTTTATAAACAATAATTATTAATCTAAAACACTCATCCAAATTGAAAAAACCTTCCGAGCAAAGATAAATGTCGCCGGCAGGACTCGAACCCGCACCCTTCTAATGTCCGGTCAGATGCTATGCGCTATTTTTTTATTGCTATTCCTTTGCGCTATGCACAAAAATCTTGTCTTAAGTTTTTAAGAACTTTAGTTTATCATTTAATAAATATTTGACAAGTCAAAAGCAATTTTCACCAATAAAATGTAGACATAATTTGTCTCGACGCCATCTATTTGAGGGATTTAGCCGTTACAAGCCTCTCTCATATTAATAAAGTTGGTTGTTTACAGGTGAAAATATAATAAAAACAGTAATTATTAAAATGGAACACTAGTATATATTGATTAATTTGGCGGGTTTGCGATAAGCCGGCGTAGCTCAACGGTAGAGCATCTAACCGGACATTAGAAGGGTGCGGGTTCGAGTCCTGCCGGCGACATTTATCTTTGCTCGGAAGGTTTTTTCAATTTGGATGAGTGTTTTAGATTAATAATTATTGTTTATAAAAATAATAATTGTTACTCTTTGCGCTATGCACAAAAATCTTGTCTTAAGTTTTTAAGAACTTTAGTTTATCAATTAATAAAAAATATTTAATTATTTGACCATTTTGTCAGGTAAGAAACAACAGAATTAATGAGTCTAGTTTTTGAACTGTTAATACGTGGTGGAAATCCATTGTATTAGAATTGAAATTAAAAAACTTTTGTACTTTGTTCCACATATTTATTTACTATTTGTTCCACTTATTATTGTTCCACTTATTTATTATTATAAATTATTATTATAAATAAGTGGAACAAAGTGTTTTAATTTCAATTCTAAAACAACAGAATTAATTAAAACAAACACTTTTGTTTAAATACAATTTTTTTTTTAAATTTATCACTTATCTCAAGCTTCGTCGGGACAATAAGTTACTAGCGTCATTTATCTTTCGGCACCGCTACACAATAGGGAAACACGGCAAACGCGCGCCCAAAATTTGTACACGGTTCATATTTGTCAAATTTTAACGGGTCGCTTCCACGACTCGTTCTTATGTTCAACAGTTCGGCTGCAGAATGAGCTGCCGGCCTTTGTTTATTTCCGTCCTACAACATGGTGCAACAGGTTCACTCCTTTCTGTCCTTAAAAAGATACTCCACACAGCATCCCCAAAGATGACAGGCTCTGAGAGAAATTATTTCCCTCAGGGCCTCCTGTGTGGAATTAGTACATTATTTTTTTAACTTTGCATAAATACATGGTGTGAGCACATATAGGTGAGATATATTACAAAATAGGATAAGAGGGAGACATAATATAAAATGATACGATGGAACTGTGAGACGGAGATACTCACTTGTAATAGAATGGGATAACACATGAAAGAGAAAGAGACAGATCGTCAAAGGAGGGGGGGGGATTTAAACGTGAAATATATATAATACTAGCTGATGTATACCCGGCCTTGCTCGGGATTTTTCACTTGTCATTAGGGTACCATAATTGATTTGACAGCGAATGTAACTATCTCCAAATAAAGAAACATTCATTTGAACATTTTATTTTATTCCAAACGGTTATTTTTTTCAAAACATGTCTAAATCATAAAGTTCTTAAGTAGATCCTTCTCGTTTTTTCCATTTTGAAAATATTCTACCCAAAAAAACCTTCTTCCTTTGAATATGCAATCTGTAGCTAACCAGAGTGTTATATCTATGGGCTAACGTAAATAAAACACGGCGGGTTAAATGTTTTTCATACTAATTTTAAAACGTTATAGCAACAGTTTTACATATTGGATTTCATTCAAACTACCTTCTAAACCTTTCCGGCACTAATGATAACAAACTGTGCTATTTTCAGCGAAACCGGTCAAGTAATTTTCGATAAAATCGAGGAACAACAAACAAACAAACTTATATTGATCTTTATATATATATATAGATAGGAGTGTAGAGTTCTGTTCAATTGATTCGTTTTAAATTATTATGTCTCCTTATTTTTATATTTTGTTATAAATTTTACTTATATAGATAGCATATCTATTTGGGTTTATTTTTAAATTATACCAAGACGTAGCTTGTGATAAGCGAAACCGGTTTGCTGATAAATATAAAATAAATTAGTAGTTCAAAACAAAGTGTTTGTTTTATTTAAGAATATGCATATGTACAACAATTAAGTAATTGCTTTCTACTGAAAAACAAAAGGAAGCAATCACTTAGTGGCTTGGTATCAAGATATTGCTTTTGACGACAACAAAACAACTCGTAGAATTTCATCTAACTGAATACGTGAAGGCAATTTTCATATTAACACGTGTGGGTTGCAAAATTAGAATTTAGTTTAACAATACAATACGACACATAATTAGTATTGTGTGTATTGTTGCCTACGTACGAGTATATGTCAATAACGATAATCTTGTCATGCATTACATTACAAAGAACAGCCTCTTTGTCTTCCTTACATATATTTATTGTTATTAACGAGGAAAAGACAAACAGTATATACGATCATTGAATACTCAAATATTTGAAAAGTTTTTATACTTATTCGAAACGATTCACAGTATTATTCACTTTTTTTTTCAAATTCGCTGGAAGTTTGACACATACCATATGCAAGCGATGAATCTGTACGAGTTCTGTGTTTTTCTCAAATCCGTATCAACAAATTGCTATCACATTGTTCAAGGTAATATTAATATCTTAAAATCTCTAATTAAAAACTTTAACTATATATTAAAAAAAAAGACATTTCGTGGCTTTTAGAGAAGATTTTTTTATCAATGTTTCCATGGTAAATGCGCCAAATAGTTACCTTCGGTTAGCAAAGGTGAAAAGAACTTTCCTCTGAGGGAAATCAACCACCGACTGAATTTAAATCCAATAAATAAATGTAGGTTTACTTTTAAGTTAGGGGTGCGAAATGGTGAAACGAAATGCCTGTTAGCCGTTAGCACGTAATCGGGCGTGACGAAATAGGTGAAAAAGAACCAGCGGCGGTCGATACAAGGAAATAAATTCTTATTTTGTTACTTTTTTTACAATAATTCCATACAGCAGGCCGTGATTAATTCGATGTTGTGTGGTTTAAATCTTCTTTGCATGCAGATGTTCTGTAAAAATATGAAATCGACATCTTATCAAGTTTTATGACCTTTTTAATGTCTATATTTTCTCCAAACAGGAGGTTGCGTATTTGGGAATGCTGTGAGGAGGGTATTATTCACTAAAGAAAGGAGTGAAGCTGGGTTAATACTCATGTCAAAAGAGGGAGGAAACACAGAAACCGGCAAATCAGACGATCTGTTGATCGAGTCGTAGAATGACCCGTTCTTATGTGATGAATTTCAACTGTATGCAAATGTTGGGCTCGCGTTTGACATGTTTCTCGACTATGCACTGGTGCTGAAGGGATCTATGACGCTAGTTCTTCGGAGCATCTTCCATTGAAATACCCGTAGAATAACGGCAGCATTCCCAACTGACACCTATGCTATATATACTGCATTACGTTTCTTAAGATAAGGGAACCTATCAAACGGATCGTTTTCGCACAGAGTCAAGAATGTACGATGTCTGACGATTTGTATGTAAGAGTGATTTGTGGGCTGTAGAGGTAACTAATTCTTTAAAGATGATTCAAATTCAGTTATTGGCTCGGAAAGCGAATTTTTTCTTTTCTTGCTTTTGAAAATCGATTGAAGATAGATTTTTTTCTACTGTTTTCTTATCACATTAAGGCTTTAATTGACCTTTTTCCTGTTCAACCAACCAGACTTAGAATTTTTGTACAGGTATATTTATATTTTTCATATTCTCTTGTGCTACAATGAAAAATATTCTTGCTTTATAAATACATTTTTTTATAAATAAACGAATAGAAAACAAATAGAAAAAAAAATTCTATGTTCCGTTTTTTCATGATCCAATCGATTTTTCGATAGAAACATAATTCCATTAACCTTCGAGGGCCTCGACTACAAATCCGAAGGTCGCTGGTTCAAATCCCGGCGTGGGCAAGTAAATTTTATTTAATTAATTTGTGCTGTTTCACAATTATTAAAATAATATATAGTATATTTGCGCACGTTCCAGATGGAAGATACTCTCAGTATCGCCCTGGTGAAAGACCACAATTGAACCGTCGCTTAAAATGGCTTTTAGCCGTGTTTGGTGACCAGTTCTGAATAGCCAGGTATTTTCTCACCTACATGTTCTCCTTCCCCTATTTAATACCTTCAGCCTCACAACATACCCCAATTGGGGATGGCTCCAGACGGTTGGGAGCAGTTGGGACTCTTGTGCGGTATTCATATAAAAAAAATCTTCAAAACGCACACCGAAAAAGCTTTGTAAATTTCGTTATACTAGAGCTCTCCGTTCTATAGTTTTTGCTGCTTCGTGAAATAATTTTTCCAAATTTTAACAGCCGAATTTAATATAAAAATTTAAATTGTGTCCTCATATTAAAAATTAATATTCAAAAATGGTTGGACGCCACTAGAGGGTGGTTATACCACTCTACTTCATCCTCCCTTTTGAACCCTCGCACAGCCTTCTCTATATAGAAAACTCCTAGGCCTATTACCCGGTGTCACCTGCCGAACACCCATCCGCGTGAAAGCCTCCAAAATAGCTACTCCAACCAGGAGGGATTATAAAAACCTACTTTCGAATAATTCCGAACTGTGAATGTTTGCCGTTTTAGAATGGAAGGAATATAATTCATTTATTTATTTATTTGTTTAATTTTTAAAAATAGTTAACTACTGACAGAGACATCAAAATAAGTGTGCTGTGGGTGTTTAAAAATAAAGAAATAAATTCTTGGACAAATTGATTAATGTAACTAACACTATCCACACACCATGCGCCCAGCCTTCGAGGCAGTTCCCAACCTAGAAAGACATTTTTTAGCAGTCCAAAGGGCAAACGAAAATTTTTGTGACCGTATTAATATTTCGCACTTTACTCTATTTTACTTGCTCGCACTTGTTTAGGTCATGCGTCACACACTTTGCAGAGTAGGGAAGGAGCTGATTGATATTTCAAAGCACTATGGATAATTACGTAAATGGCATTGTAGTTTTAAGACAGTTGTGTTAACCTAGAAAAGTATTGCTGATTTCATTATGTCAAAGTTTACCCTTCACCATTATTTACTATCTTGTGAGAGACACAAACAGATTTCATTCGCTGATGTTTTTTTAATCTATGTTTCCAATTATTACATTTGCTGTGCAATCTTATTTGAATTGCAAAGACTAAGTATTAATTATCTTTAAAAAACAAATGCAGATTAGATATAGGATCAATATTTTTATTGGACCCTATATATTTTTTTTTGTTTTAATACTTTTTTGTTTTCAAAATGTTATATAAATATATTTTTTTAAAGTCCCGTTAAACTGATTGATTCATATTCAACTTTGGAATGACTTTTTGAAGCTTATAAACCCCGCTGTAATGTTTTTAATGCCAAACACGCGCCCAACATTTGTACACGGTTGATATTTTTCATATGAGTATGGGTCGCTTCTATGATTCGTTCTTGTGTTCAACAGCTCGGCTGTGGAATTATCTACCGGCCTCTGTCTATCCTCCATCCTATAACATGAGTCTCTTCAAGACCCAAGCTCACTCCGTCCTATCCTCTAATAGACCCTCCACACAGCATCCCCAAAGATGATATGTAAGGAAATTATTTCGCTGAGAGTCTCCTGTGTGAAGTTACTGCAAAAAAAAATAATCAAAGATAATATTAACAACTCTAAAAATGAAACATGAATTCAAAAACACACAGAAAAGAAAAGGGTAACGGTAGCTGCTGGGACTTGAACTCAGTATCTCATGGTCTATCCAGGACCTCGCAATCTAATCCACTGAGCTACAGCTTCCCCAATCCGTCCCCTATTCAATATATATATAGTCGGTATATTACAGATTTCTAAGAACTGTCAATATCGTCTTTAATTAATTCTCACATATTTTTGGTTGTTACTTTTTATCATGATTCTACCGGAATTTATTTGTAATCTTTAGATAGTGTCTCGGATATACCAAGCCGATTTTTATTTATATGGAACAAATGTTGACTTTTTCTGCAAGTCTGGGATTAATATTCCGTTTTGGAATAACTTATTAAAGCGTATGTGGTTAAATAATCAACTTTCGAAATGAACCGAAAGCCACAGAAAAGAAAAAAGTATTGATAGCAGCTATCATAATCGTAATCGTAATTGGTATCATAATTCGATTTCTAAGAAGTTTCAATATCGTATTCAATTAGGGAATTTCTCAATTGGTTCTTAGTAAAGGTCTATGTTAAAAATTAAAGACGTAATTTGACGGCCTTCATGGTCGAGGGGTAAGACTCTCGACTACGAATTTGAAGGTCGCGGGTTCAAATCCCTGCGTCCGCAAGTAAATTTTATTTAATTAATTTGTGCTGTAGTAAATTTTATGTAATTAATTTGTGCTGTACAATTAATTAATCTAAAAATAATATATAGTATATTTGCTCTCAGTATCGCCCTGGTGAAAGACCACCATTCAGAATTGGAACGTTGCTTGAAATGGCTTTTAGCCGTGTTCGGTGACCAGATCTGAATAGCCAGGTATTTCCCCACCTTCGTCTTCCCCTTCTTCTTCCCCAACAGCCTCACAACATTCCCCAATTGGGGATGTCATAGTCTCACTGGCTCCAGACGGTTAGGAGCAGTTGGGACTCTTGTGCGGTATTCATGTAAAAAAAAGTTATATTTATCATATTTTTATTATTTCACTATTTTAAAGAAAACATTAATGATAACGAAATAGAATAAAAACAAGGGCAAATAAAAATATAGAGAAAATCTCAAATAAAAAGGATTCAAAAATTAAAATGACCACCCGATAAAAAGGAACAAAAAAAGATTAAAACAAAAAAATTCACATATCCTTTTTTTTCTACATACATTTCATAGTATTCTAAGGTTCTTTGACTGTATTTATTTATTTAAGTATCTGGGAATTACAAGTCCTCCGTTTGCAGTTAACCTTGTGTTATGAGCATGTACAGCGCGCTTGAGGCGATTTTTTACAAAAACGGCGCTATACAAATCATCCAATTATTATTATTACTACTATTTTGTTCTATCCAGGTGGAGATTCATGTTATTGACATCGTATTATATTCAGATTGAGATGTATATTGACCAGGAGGCCTATTCCCGTTCTTTTTAAGTAAGATTCCTTGTCATTTTCCTCAGGCTTAAAGCCATCTTGCTTAACTGTGGTTCCGGTTCTCTCAGGTGACAGCTGTCAGCTGTCATTCAGAAAATGACATTCATTAAAAATATAAATATTGTCGTAGTTTTAACAATTGAAAAACTCAATATTAAGTAAGTTACCATGTTACCAACTACGTTATTATCAATTTTAAATATTGTTTCCTGTCAAGCTTTACAATTTTTAATGGAAATATAAATGCAGGCGGCAAATGTCACTTTTTGATGTAGTGATAGAATAAAAAGGTCCTTACTACCCAGTGGTGAAGGTACCTTTTTACAAAGGCGTAATTATGCTATTTAAAAATAAAATAAAAATGGATTAATGTGCATTATAATATAACGTATCTGTTTAAAATAGTTTTGGTTCAAAACCTTGTGTTACTTGAAGATATTTTTCATCAATTTGTGTTTTCAAACAATCTGCTTGGGATTTTTTTACTATGTCTCTCCGCAATACCACAGTTAAGCAAGAAGTCTTTAAGCCTGAGGAAAATGATAAAGAATATTCATTAAAAGAACCAGAATAGCGCTCATGGACTTCAATATCATTTACGTACAAAGTTCCTACAATAATTTGTTTACTGAGTCTAACGTATTTAAGAAGAATGAACTAATGATACTTTACTGTGACTTTCTTCTTGTGGTGTAATTAATTGCTATACTGTGATATTTTTACAGGATTTCACTGGAGCTAATTTTGAACATTTGAATTTAAAGATATCATTCTCGTTGTATGTTGCGAGGGAATTTAGTAACGGGTTCCATGACCATATCTGAATAGCCAGGAACTTCCTAACTCTCTTGCCTATCTCTCCCCTTCGTAACTTTCTTCAGCTTGACAAATTTTTCCAAATTGGGATGCAATGGGTGGTATGCTCTCTCCGGGTAGTTGGGATTTTTGTGCAGTGTCACATAAAAATATAACTTCATTCCTAGAGTTAGAACGTTTTATACTAGACCATATCTAAGACAGAAATTATGGTTTAGGTTAAACGAAACGCTAAACATGTTCACAGATGGCGCTAATTAAATTATTTTGGTAAAAATACTTTTAGCACGTAATGCTTTTAAACGAAGAGATGAATTGTTTGTTGGGGGTGTATGGAATTTGAAATGAATTAAAGTTTTGTTGTAATTTTACAACTCAAGTCCTTCAAGAAACTTATAAAGATTATGCATTTGTTTCTTGAAGCATTTGTGTTTTGAATCTATAGCAACAATTTATTCTATTTCATATTCCGTGGGTATACCTATCGACAAACTATTTATTTCAAACTTTAAAAGCATTTAATCATTGTAGAAAATAATATTAACATAACCCAAATGAAATATGAAAACGGAAAAAACGAAAGAAAATAAAAAGATTTCAGTCGCATCTGGGAATCGAATCCAAGACCTCTGCCTATCTGGAGTAACCGCTTAACCAACTTAGCTAATGAGACCAGTACAATTTATGTAATCTTTATCGATATCATATCTCAAATTCAAGATTTGTGAATATTATTGTCCATTTTTATTCCCATATTATTGGCAGCCATCTTTATACTGATTACAAATTTCCTAAGGAACACAATTGCAAACTAGACAGTATCTCGGATTAATTGCCGATTTTTTATTTATATGAGACATCTATTGACTTTTTATAAAAGTCTTAAGAATATATTCAATTTTAAATTTTGAATTTCTAATTATTTTTATTGAGATTTAAAAACCTCATTTTAATATTTCATCATTGTAGAAAATAATATTTGCATAACCCAAATGTAATATGAAAACGGAAAAAAACGACAGAATATAAAAAGATTTCAGTCGCATCTGGGACTCGAACCCAGGCCCTCTGCCTATCCGGGGCAACCGCTTAACTAACTTAGCTAATGCAGATGCGACTGAAATCTTTTTATTTTTCCGTTTTCGTATTTCATTTGGGTTATGTTAATATTATCTTCTACAATGATTAAATATTAAAATGAGGTTTTAAAATCTCAATAAAAATAATTAATAATTAAAAATTTAAAAGCATTGCTTGCCAAAGGTGTTTTTTTGTAAAATATTAAAAATTTTGCCATCTGTGAGGTCGTAAGCATGATCGAAGAATTAGTGCTCATGCATTTTGAATACGATTACCTACCCCTTCCTCCCCTTGATAAAAATTTTTACGTTTTCTAAAATCATATAAAAAGCGTCAGAGCGTATCTCACGTAGATAAGTATTTAATTAAATGCTTCTTTTAGTTTCAAAAGTAACCCAGATAACGAGTTAATTCTCTAATTTATTACCGCAAAATTTCATAAGTTGGTGGCCTTCCTGCAACCTTTCTAATAAAGAAAGAAATTCTATAAACTTATGAAAATACTTTTTACGCGAAGCTTACTAATGCCCGTCGCGTATTTTTCGGTGTCAGTAATTAAAACATTGTTAAAGTTTCGAAGAAAAACCTTAAAAGTTTCTACGGGGGATATTTTGCCCGGAGGCATTACAACGACTTGAAAAGCTTAGGGAAAAATATTAGGAAAAATTTGTCAAACCATTAAAATTCTTCGTAAAGCGCTAAAGTTACGTTTAGGCATAAGATAAGAGAAAGTTTTACAAGCTTTTTTCTACGACTTTCAGGAATAACGACGCGAAAAAATACGGTCGGTACGAAATAATTATTGGAATTAAGTATTGTTCAGGTCTAATTGATTTTATTGGGGTTTATACGTACATGTTTAGATTTATGTTAAGTGCTACAAGTCTGGGAATTTATTGCTGATTAATGGACCAAACTGAAATGGCTTCCTGTTAAGAAAGGCAAACATTTGTGGGTTACGAATATCTTGACATCTCCCATCGCTGCTGAGCTGATAATGTTGCTTGTGCATTAATGAAGGATTTAATCCTCAACGCTAGGGTTTGAGCACATTTCCTTTAACTAATCGGCTACAAACATTGATCAATAATTACTGCTGTCTGATAATAGGACCTCAAGGTTGTAAGTCTTGAACTGTGTGGATAATTTGTATTGGGTGGGGGCGGAGTGAGGGGTCGGGTGTGGTTAGGGGTAGGGTAGGGGTAGCGGTAGGTGTAGGGTAGGGTAGGTGTAGGGTAGGGGTAGGGGTAGGGGTAGGGGTAGGGGTAGGTGTAGGGGTGGGGGTAGGGGTAGGGGTAGGGGTAGGGGTAGGGGTAGGGGTAGGGGTAGGGGTAGGGGTAGGGGTAGGGGTAGGGGTAGGGGTAGCGGCAGCGAAAGGGACAGGGGCAGCGCCAGCGAAAGGGGCAGGGGCAGTGGCAATGGCAGGGGTATGGGTAACACATCACAACCTCCAAGTTTTATTCCAAACCATTCATAACCCCGGGCAACTGTGGGTACTTAAGCTAGTAACACATAAAGGAAATATACATTATAACTAAAATAAATTTTTGATAGTTTAGCACGTTTCTTATTTTTTCCATTATTTAATATTTAACCACTTGACACACCCACTTGTGCAAACAGTTTTCCCGGTCTTATATCAAAACTTAGGCAATTAATAAATAATCGATCATTTCTGAGAGCGATTTTGGATTCAGTACGGAAAAAGGTTCTTATGACATGGCACAGAGCGATGTGTGATATAAACAGTGATGTGGATACGTCTGGATACAAACTTCCGAAAGTTTTTTTTTTGTTCATAATTTTAATAAATAATTTTTACTATAAAAATATAAAAACAACACAGTTTAAAATAAACCATTTTTCCGGTCAATATTTTAAATTATGTACGGCAAACACTAGGTCCCAAATAATTGTTAAAGTTGCCTCTAAAATCGAGAAAAATCAATTCCTTTAATGGCCTATATTTCATAATGTAAAAGGAAAATAATTAGGATTAAGTGAGTATTTTGGCCTCAAATTCAAAATTAAGTTTTATATGAAACAGGACGCACAGCCGTTTCTCTTAAGTTTCAATCTATTCATCTATCTATTCGAGACATTTATGAAATGATTTGCACTGTCAATTATCTGCATGTGTAAAGATATACAAGTAAATTTATTAAATATAATATTACTATAATGTGTAATGTACACATGTACCACTTTACAAAGTTTAGCAAAACGGTATTGGAAATGGTCGCGTCTACCTCAGGAAGAAAAACAATATAATAATAAAAAAAACTAAATATAAAGACGGCTGTTATACAATGGTTACCTATATTATATAAATTTTCTCTCAATAACTAAGCTAATTTTGACGGTTAAAATATTAACAAATCTCAATGAAAGTATGAAATAGACATTGAAAATAAAATCGCAACTAGAAATCGAACACGGATCCTCCATCTTACCGGGCATATAAAACAGGCAATATGTCCAAAACTTATATACGCAAATGTTTAAAAATCAATAATTATTATTAAGTCCATTAATCAACAATCATAATCTATCCTAAAGCAAATGACAAACAACAGTGCTGTCTTGTGTCGTCCTGGGACAGTATTTAGTTTTACCCTTGTTGAGTTTTTTTATTTTTTTATTGCATGTTCTCGTTGAGGTTTGTTAATATTACCTTCTTCGATGATTAAGGTTCAATAATTCAATTCAATTTTGGGTATTGTTGGTACTCCTCTGGAACTTTTCAGATCTTACCTATCAAATCGCTTTTCGGCAGTAGAACTGGGTGGAGAAATGAGTGAATTGGGTGAAATAACATGTGGAGTGCCACAGGGATCAATTCTTGGACCGTTGCTATTTATAATATATGTTAATGACATAACAAAGTGGGGCATTAAAGGAACTCTTCAACTTTATGCGGACGATACTGTAATCTTTTATAACAAAAAAAACCTAGCGGAACTTGAAATGGAAATGAATGCCGATGTTTTCCATCTCACAACCTGGTTGAGAATAAATAAACTGACCCTTAACGTAAAAAAACGCATTATTTACTATTCGGCAACAAGAAAAATTCCAGCCTCGATATCAAAATTGGTGACAACTGCCTCGAAAAGAAAACGACAACAAAATATTTGGGCCTTATAGTAGATTCTCAACTCGTGGGATCTCCACATAAATCATGTAAAGGAGAAAATTACCCCCATAACTGGTGTGCTATATAGACTTCAAGGATTACTACCCATTCCGTTACTAACTGCAGTATATTACGCCATGGTACATTCACACATTTCCTATCTCTGCTGTATCTGGGCTTTGCCTCGAAGAAATTGATTGCTGATCTGCAGGTGGTTCAAAACCGAGCCCTCAGAAATGTTTTTGGACTTCCATGGGATACTCATGTCAGGGACATCTACTCAGTTTCCGGTATCCTTCCAATCACGATCCTTCCTAAGTATGAAATCACCAGCACCATCCTACAAATTACTCAACAATCAACTCACACTAACGTCAAGCCACTTTACAATCAAGACATCCACAACCACAATACTCGAAATAACAATAAAATCCGCATTCCTCAAACACACTACAAAATATGGAATAAAATCTTTAAACTACATTGCCTACACACTTTATAATTCGCTTCCAGATATGTACAAAACCACCCAGAAAAAATAAAAAATCCCAAAATGATGGTATAAAGGAATACTTTTTAAGGATATTTAAAAATGAAAATCAGTAAATCCATATTTGTATATTTTGTTGTTCCCTTATATGTTTTCTCTTGTGTGTTGTTATATTTAACTTGGCCTTATAAAATTATTTCTGTTTGTATGTGAAACTTGTATTTTTGATATTTTGCTGTCAATGTAAAATTGTATGTACCATCTTATACTTATGTATTGTAAATTCCTCCCGTCCTAAAATGAGTTTTGATACTCATCGGGATTGCTTTAGCAAGAAATAAATATATAAATAAAAAATAAAAATAAGTTATTCCAATAAAATGGATATTATAAAAAAAAGTTTTTTTTACATACAAAATGTCCGCGAGATGATATTTCATGATGATTTTGCTATTCAAATGATAAAGATACGTTATTTTTTATGATCATGTGAATCGGTTAATAAAAAAATCAATTTGAATGAAAACTGATATTCTTTGTCACAATTATTTTATAAACTTTATTGTTTTACTGCTTAAATTGAATTTAAAAAAAAAATTCCATCTTGGCCAAATCTAAATATTGGCAATTACGATCAAATCCACTGATCAGACTAAAATTTCTTCATAACTTAATCTGGAAAAGACAAATATTTGTTTTATAGGCAGATATACTAATTGAAATGTGTTAAAAAATTTAATTTCCCCCATAGCAGATCTATTAGTAACACTCTTTACTAGAAATAAATATCTCAAAAAGTACTTTTTTGGCGGTGACCATATTATTTAATCATAGTAGTTTCAATATTGGATGGTGAAGTTTTCTGCTTTGGTGCCTTTGCAAAAAAACTTGTGATTATTTCATAGTAATAATATTCCAGCCTAACTCACAAGATGGTATCTACGATAAAGCGACGTGTGATGGGGCCCCGAATACGTGTGATGCTGAACACTGAATAATACTCGTCTGTCTGGAAGAACTTAAAGCCCTGAATTATTTATACCCCTAAAAGCAAGAAAGAGCCTTCTTTCCGACGCCGAGGCTCTAAGGCTTCTACTTGGAGCTTTTCCAAGGAGCAATACCTGTTTTGGGGAGCAAATCGACTCATGAATAAAGAATGCCCCCCTATTTGTTCGAAGACAATATCGAAATAAAATTGAGCGATCCATCGAAAGATTTGTGTTAATATTGGTAAGGCGAAACGATAAACTGTCAACACATACATATATATTCATGTGAGTCAGAACATTGACGTTTTCATCTTTAAAAATTATGCAAAAATGTTGTACGAAATTACGTGAATACTAAACTAAAACGATTAGAATTAAACCAAGCAGGTTTGAAAAATATTAACCCCAGAATATTTAGCTTCGTCGATTCGACTACACCGATACAAAAATAGTGTAGCTTTTTTTAAAATTGATATTTTAAAATTGTCAAATTTCTTCATGTACACTCGTATATTACACTAAATATTGGTGGAACCCATCATACATCAGGTGATTTTTATTTATTTATTCATTTACTCTTCATAAATCAAAATATATCGTTCTATTTTATTGGCGGATTTATTGCCTTGTGTTAATTTCTGTCAACCGATCAGAAGTGGGAAAATATACATGACAGGTTTTTTTTTACGGTAACTCGACGCAGGAGACCCCGAGGAAAATAATAAAAGATCTATAAAATAATATTGCGTCATTCTTCACATAGTGTGATTTTCCAAACGTAATACGTATGTATTTTTAAATGTCCCTGGTAGGAAATAGTTATGGGAGGAAAGAGAAGGGAAGGAAATAAAGCGTATAGAAATTAACCATTTAAAGAAAATAAAACAATACGTTAAATAATTATACTTTAATACGTTATTTAATTAATTTTCATTACATATGTCTAACCACAAAGTGACTGCTTTATATCAAAAAAAAAATTCATTCCGTACGAGGACAGTTCCTTCCGGAGACGTGATGCTTGTACTGAAAGTGAATGAGGAAATAATGTAGCTTGGTGGATGGGAATCGATGAAAAACGTTTTTCAGATAATTTGGTGAAATAACGAGTTAACGGCCCTCCTTAGAAACGGTGAAATTCACGTAAAGGTATTGCATAATACATGCTTTTAAACTAAGGTTAAAGCTATAAATCGTCTTTAAATCTAAAATAAAAATCTCCCATCCTAACAAAAACATGTACCTTAATTGATTTTAATGTTAATACTTCTAATTAATATTTGGTGAATATCTTATTTTATTTTATTTATATTTGGGAAAATTAACAGTAAATTCATAATTTACATACATATAACAATAAAAACAATAAATCATGCCAATTATAAATTTTCCTCTGCTGATGATAAATACTATGAGTAAAGTGTGTCAATATACAGTTTTACATCAGTTAGCTTAAACTATGTCAGTCGGGGAAGGGGAGGGTGGAGGGGAACATAGGAGTGGGATAAAGGTAAAAAGGACTAGAGTAGATTAAAAGGTGGTTTAAGTTATCTAGTTTGAGAGCGGTCGTGTTTTGGATCTTAATTTTATATGACGTATAGATGAATTAAAAATGTCAATGTGGTAATAATTTAAGTTAAATGAGTATATAAAACAGTTTTGTTTTAGTAAACATCTCGGCAAAAATAGTTTGGAAGATATTAAAAACCTATTCGTATGGAAGAATATCTCTGTCTCACTGTTCCATTGTTTCATTTTATATTGTATTTCTCTCCTACTAAATTTTGTATTATGTCTCACTCTATTTATTTTCGTTCAGTTTAAAAATTCTCCTAGGCGAAGCTTGGGATAAGCGATTCTGGTTGGTGATAAATTAAATATTTAACAAATTTGTAGTTCAAAACAGAGGGTTTGTTTTATTTAAAACTAGCTGATGTGTACCCGGCCTTGCTCGGGTACAATAATTGATTTGACAGTGAAAGTAACTATCTCCAAAAACAGAAACACTCATTTGAATATTTTATTTCATTCCAAACGTTTATTTTTTCAAAATATATCTAAATCATAAAGTTCTTAAGTACCTACTCGTGTTTTCAATTTTGAAAATATTCTACCCAAAAAAAACCTTCTTCTTTTGAATATGCAATCTGTGGCTAACCGGAGTGTTATATCTATAGACTAACCTAAATAAAACATGGCGAGTTCAATGTTTTTTCATACTAATTTTAAAAGGTTATAGCAACAGTTTTACATGTTGGATTTCATTCAAACTACTCACTAAACCTTCCCGGCACTAGTATGAACAAATTGTGCTATTTTCAGCGTAACTGGTCAAGTAATTTTCAAGAAACTCGAGGACAAACAAACAAACAAACTAACATTGATTTTTATATATATGGATTAATAAAATGTTCATTATTTGAGGGAAGGAAATTCATTCTTGATACAAGTGCTAAACTGAACATTATTAAACAAAAGCGATTTTAATTGTAGAATGGATTCTTTCTTCCTTAGCTCATTTAATGGAAGCGAGAAATATATTAAACATTTTAAACTACACGTTTTTTTTCTATCTTTGATTAATCTTTGTCGTTAAGGGTAATGAATAATGTAACCACTCAGAATAAACATATTTATTGCTAAATTCACTCATTTATTGTGTCTGAGAAGCGATCAGTAAATTTCACTCAATCGTTCCCACCATTCAATGAGACGTTAAATTTCCTCAGTGAAAAAAATATTAACACTTACCTACGAGAAAAAGACGCAGCCTGCTACAATGAAGACAAACGCATTGCCGGGGAAAGAACTCAAGGAAGGCATGTCTTGAAGAAAGCCAGCGAGATCGGTCGGTATTTTAGTGAAAAAATAGTTTATAGTTGGACAGAATATATTTTACGTTATTGCTTTATCATATGGTTAAAAATGTATAAAAAAAATTCACATATTATAAACCGCAATTTTCAAGTTCCAGATAATAGTAAAAAAGTTATTTTTTTAGAATAAACTGGTTAGCGTTAACATTTTGAACAAAAATAAAATGTATTTTTTACTATGTTAATTAAAAAAATTACTTTGTAATCACCACTTTATTAATATACACAGGTAACAATATGTTTCGAAAGCAATGTTTTCTTCATCAGGAACATAAAGAATATCACTTTCTAAACATGCTGATATTTGTGTATATTAATAAAGTGGTGAATAAAAAGTAATTTTTTAAATTAATTGTTTAATAATGATGCTACAAAGTGAATACCAATCTTTTGAAGATTTTTTTTTTTTTAGATTTAAATTCAGCTTAAAAACGTAGTTTTCCAAAAGCATGGCCTTTCTGAAAGTCGATATTATGGAATAATGTATAGATTCTGATGTACGCAGGTAATTTCTAAACGACTCAATTACTGGCATGTGGTTGTACTAAATTTGGTTTTAAACTTAAATTATTCAAGCAGACAAACTTGAGACACATTAATTTGTCAAGAATTTTAAGTTTGAAAAGACAGTAATTTCCAAATAATTATATTTCGTGACGAATGATTATCGATTGGTGTCCAATTTTCTTGTAACGTTTTTAGAGAAAAGTTACTGTACTATGGCGATATTTCACGACTTCACTTAACCTCACCATGTAACTTCAATCGTATGATTAACTTGGCGGTAAACCGGCCACCGTTTCACGATCGTCAAGTAGCAATTTCAATTAGTTAATCGTAGTATTGAGTGCTGAGCTGTTTTTGACATTTATTTGGCGAATGGCCTTGGTGGTGAAACATTTAAAGTAAGTTAGTCGATGAGTAGCGCTAATCGACAGTTTGCTCAGATTATAAAACTGTTGCTGTAACGTTTTAAAATTAGTATGAAACACATTGAACCCGCTGTGTTTCAGTAGGGTTATCCCATAGATATACTACTCTGGTTAGCCACAGATTACATATTCAAAAGAAGGTTTGTTTGCGTAGAATACTTACGAAGTTTATAATTTAGATATAATTTGAAAAAAAATGTTTGAAAAATTGAAATTAATATTTCTTCATTTCTTTGTTTAGAGAATAGTCATTACAAGGCATTACTTTCACTGTCAAATCAATCGTGGCAATCAAATGACAATAAATTATTCACATCTTCTTAAATTTTATCAAAAAAAAAAATATAATGAAAAAATATAATCCCGAGCAAGGCCGGGAACACATCAGCTAGTATTATTATATAAATTCCAATTCATTGTATAAATTTCTTGGAACCCGATTCCGGGAATAAAATAGACCATTCATATTTCAAATATTGAACGAAGAAAGGAGTGTAAGAAGAATGTATGACGCGAATGTGAATGGAAGAAGAAGCCGGGAACGCCCGAGGAAGACATTGCACGATCAAGTGAATCAAATACTTGGGTCGGGCCATGTCAGAAGTCGGAATAATAAAAGAGAATGTATAAGACGATGTATGAATGTGAATGAAGCAAGAAGTGTATGCCAAGATCGAGTTGTTTGGCGGTCCGTTCTCTCTGCCTACCCCTGCGGAGAAACGGCGTGATGGTTAGTTAGTTAAAACAGTTTATTATTGTCACTTGTTTTAACACCGTCCAAGGACATCTGATTCTGAATGAATGCTTGTATAATTATTTAAAAGGTTGCCATAGAACACTTAAAATATAAAATGTTGTTTAAAATACCACCCTATTAATAACTTGGTGAAAATGGGAAGGCTTTGATTGTATTGGAAGTTTAAAAATAAATAAGGGACGCTATTCATTTTCCGCTCTATTTCCAACCAACCCCCAACTTTTACACGGGGGTAGATTATCAAACTTTTTTTCTTGATAAATAATCTAAGAGTTTTTTTTTATTTACGGTATTTTTATCATGACAAAGCGAAAGTTTTAGTAAGAAAACCCATTCAATTTTCTTTAAGTGTAATTTATTATTTATAAATATCAAGTAGTTACTATTCGACGGCCTCCGTGGTTTTGGGGTAAGGTCCTCGATTACGGATCCGGAGGTCCCGAGTTCGAATCACGGCTTGCGCAAGTGTATTTTAATGAATTAAATTTGGTGGTTTAATATTTTAATCATATGAAATAATATACAGTATACTTGCGGTAGGTTCAAGGGTAGTAGATACTCTCAGTATCGCCCTGGTGAAAGATCACTATTCAGAATCGAAACATTGCTTGAAATGGTTTAAGCCGTGTTTGGTGTCTAGACCTGAATAGCGAGGTAATTCCAAACCTTTCCCTACCCCTTCCTTCAGCCCCACAATATTCCCCAATTGGGGATGCCACAGTTCCACTGGCTCTGGTTGGAAATGTTGTGCGGTATTCACTAATTCGGAATAATCTAAGTGGAGACTTATCTTTTTGTTTAATTTCTATAGCTCACGATGGAAATGCAGATATTTGTGATTACCTAAAAATGAAAAAAAAAAGTTCCATTTTCACCATTTAATTCACCGTTTAATTTCTTTGTTTCTTCATACATCCCGAGTTCTGTTTCCTGAAGCTCTTTTGAAGTCTAGTTAAATGTTTTTTTTAGAATGCAGAAAATATATTTCGTGTAGGATTCACTGAAATTATACAATCCTTCTTTTCTTTTCCTCATTCTCTCTGTTATCGGAAGTTAGCTAGCATTAAAACAATCTTCACCTCACATTTTAGCTCGAGACAATTCAGCGGAACTGCGCTTACACTAGTCATGCAAATTTTAAAACCATGAGGTACATCTTCTGCCATCTCACCTACCAATTATTTTACCCTGTGACATCAGTCAGAAGTCCGTCTATTGGAAAGAACCTTTGATATGTTTTATAAACATCAGCTAATGGCGATCGACAGGACAAATACCTTTTTAAGAACAAATGCTCTCACAGGCTTAGAAACGGTAAATAACTTCATGTACCTAGGCTCGTCTATATGCTCGCGCCTGTTAAATTATGAACCATGACGTCTCTCGCTTATCGGCCAGCCGGAGAGATTATCAACATTTTGGCCACTTATATCTTCAGTACTATTTGATATTTTTGAAAACTTCAAAAAGTTCTGTCTTCATCATGCTCTAATTAATGAATGTGATACTTTTATAAATAGCAAAAACTCAAAGAGCATTAGAAGTCGGCACGCACCGCAGGCAGGAAATGCTCCGGGCCGCGGCGCGGCCAGCTGTGCATTCCGTTCGTTCGAGGTCGAAGAATTCGTTCGACATCGACAACTGCTTCACCCCCATTCGTACTTAACGCGCAGCAACAACGTTTTTGAGTGATTTTAAAAGGAACGTTGACTCTATTTATATACCTCTATCGTTTGAAATGCGTATTTTTTTGGCATCTTGGAAACTCAAGAAACATATTGCGATTTTTCACGGCTAACAACTACCGTTCCTAGTAAAATATGTATATATTATGCTGAATGGATCTAAGTTACGAAGAACTACAGGTTTTTTTTTCTATAGATCCATTCTTTGAAAGCATCTATCTTCAGTCTGCGTTGACACAGATTACTTTCTATAGCCTCATATAAAAACATCCGTTTTTCTTTTACAGAAGCTATTTCTTTAAACTCAGATTTATACTTAAATTAAACCTCCCAAGTTATTCAAAGCACGCCGCCAGGGCTTCGATTGGACGAAAAACATGAAAATATGATTGGTACACGTTTTCAATAAGATTTTTATTACAAATCCGCAGTTGCTTTGGAAAATACATTACATTATCATTTTCCATGAATTTTAAAGGCTTTTCAGGGTTTGTTGCTTATTACGCTGCCATCAAGTGAAGCGGACTTTAATGATATTAATGCATATTAAAGAGAACGGATGAATACAGTTCGAATATTAATCTAACAGATTTAATTAAATTCCCTGAACCGCAAAATAATTGATGCATTAACGGTCAATACCCAAAACCACTAATAATAATAACAATAATAATGTTTTTTATAAACAATAATTATTAGTCTGAAACACTCATCCAAATTGAAAAAAACCTTCCGAGAAAAGATAAATGTGAAAGAAATTTTGAACTTTTGCGCTATGCACAAAAATCTTGTCTTAAAAACTTTAGTTTATCAATTAATAATAATAATGTTTTATTATCTTCTTTTTTTTATAAAAAAATAATAAATAATGATATCCTCACTGAGATTTCCTGTGCTGAGGAATTCAATTACAAAATATTAAATTGATGAAAAAAATTAAAATAGTTAATGGGTCATGTATTTTAAGTGCAGTTGAGTTGATACTACTACCAATGATTTATTCGTAAATTCTATACTGGTGATCAGGAAAATATATAAGGATTCAAAAGAGAATAATCCTCAAACGAAAACATATTGAAAAAAAAAGACAAACATTCCCGGGTTACGAATAACCTGACAATATTTGAACATCTCCTACTACCATCACAGTAAGCAGAAGATATTGCTTGTGTCGTGTGTCGAGGACTTAGTCAGCCGAAGAATAGAACTCACGACACCTGGATGGGACCCATACGTGATACCAACTCATCCACTGATCGGATAATATTAATTCTAATTAATTTTATAATTTTAGTTAAAAAGTTCAAAATTTGTTTCACTGGATTTAAAACTGCAATAAATATTCAGACATTTTGAGATTAGTTTCATAGAATTTCAAGTTTACAGTTTTGTGTATTTTATCTTTAAACTACCAGTATAGAATTTACTGATAAATCAGTTATGATATTGCTTGAGTTAGCAAACTATAAAGTTACGTTTAGGGCCACTTTTGAGTGCTGTCCCTGTTGTTGACTGACACTAGTAAGCAGAGCAATAATACTGCTGTGGCACGAAGTCCACGTTTAATCATTCAAGAAAATAATAATAAAATACATGAATTTAAAAATATGCTTAGTATTCACCACTTTATAAATATACATTGATATCTACATGTTTCGAAAGCGATGCTTTCATCATCAGGAATATATGAAAACTAAAAATTAATTTCATGTATAGACAAATGATAAAAATAAGAACACAATAACGTAAGAATAGACAAATTATAAACAAAAACAAAAATTGGTTAAAGTAGGTAAATAATTAATCAAAAGTGCTAATAAAAAATTGTATTAAAACAATGAATAACAAATTTGTAATGGAAATTATTTTTATTATTAATATTAGTATGAAAATAAATTCAAGAGATAACTATTTAAAAATACATATTTGATTATTTATTATTTAAAGCCTTGCTTTCGAAACATCGATATCAACGTATATTTATAAAGGGGTGAATACTAAGTATATTTTTTTAATTAATTTATTAATAATGACGCCACAAAGTGATTAGTGATTACCAATCGATTGAAGAAATTGTAATAACAAAAATCTCACTGAAATATGAAACAGAAAGAGACACATGAAATAAAATTCAAGACAGAGGATCTATCTGTGTTTGAGTCCCAATTTGAACTGTTTATTGTTATATCCTTCAATGATTGTTATTTGTTTTTTCGAAAGATCTGTAATGATTTTGTAGCATCATTATTAATATAAATGAAGAATGATATATTTATGTAGACCTTTGTTTTTATATATGAATATCAACATGTTTCAGAAGCGAATCTTTCCTCACTGGTTTACAATTAGATTAATTAGAAATTTTATAAATTAGAAAAAATGTTAATTGTCAATTAAATATTATTAATAATCAAATATTAAAAAAAATCGTATTAACATATTTAGAATACTTTTAACAAAATTTTTGCTATAACTGCAGAAAATAAAAAGGTAACAGTCGCATCTGGGAATCAAACGCCATCTTCATCGATATCATACCTCAATTTCAAGACTTCAACATACGTTTTTATTTTCTGTTTTTTTTTTCGGTTTCGTGTTTCATTTAAGATTTGTTAATATTATCTTCTTCGATGATTTAATATTTCAATGAGGTTTCTAAGCTTCAATAAATAATCTATTAAAATAAAATAAACATGAATTTTAATAAAAATAACAACTTTTTTTTTATGCCATGTTATTTTTTATACACTTCAGTTCTTTGAACAGAACACGAATGAATAGTGAATAAGGTTTATAACTGTCAGGGGAGAGGTCAAACTGACACGGGTTCTGACAGTTGACACATACCTACTCATATCTCTATGGACTGAACATACAAGTTATTGTCATTATTTATTTGTCAGAAATATTCTTTTGTTAGTTATCTCTTTGATTGAACAGGCCCGTGGCTGTATTTCACAAAAAAACTTTTCAGGTCTATTTATTTCTAATGAATATGTTTCCATTTATTACAAAACATAAATGATTTAACGTGGCTACGGTTCAAATGCGTTAAATAGACGTACATTTCATGAAAGTCTACCGATCTATGGATAAAGTCAGTGAGTTATTAATACTTGTCTATTGTGTTACGTAGCGAATCGATATGTATTACTTTATCAAGATTACTAATAAATCAAACTTTAATTGCAACAATATTCTCCGCTTTCTCAATCTCGGGAGATATTTAGTGTGTTTGCAGTTCTTTAATGATCAATTTAAGAAACCACCGCTTCCAGGATGTATACGAGCATATATTTATGTTATGGGTGGGATTTTCATTGGTGTAAGATGTAGAATAATTTTCTCGGTTTACTCGCGTAATTTAGTCCTTAGAAGGACTTTTTAACTCCTGACGTTTCGGACAAATCACACTCTTCATATTCAGTGGCTTCATGTCTTGAGTTTTGTTTTACAAACTAATCGCTTGCGCGTGTCCTTTCAATCCAAAAGTCAAGACCTAAGTGAGTGCAAATCATTTTAATAGTCTAGGGCTAAGCACGCGTGTTGATAAGAGGATGGAGGTACGGGCGGGGCCTTTAATAGGCTGTTTGCGCGTAGTAACCTGATTGGTTTGATTTAAGCAAGACGACTTGACTATAAAACGTGCCTGATTATACCATGAATAGCCATGATTCTACGCTTAGAGAAAAAAAAGCCGTGAACCTCTCTGTGGACGCATGTATGACCTTAGTTTACTGATTGAAATTACATCCAAAACTCACTGTAAATCGACCAAAACTCATAATACGATCGAAATAAATGTTACCCGGCCACGTGCTCATCTCTAAGTGTTGATACAGAGTCCCAGCACAGCAGGCTAACAGGAAAAGAAAACCACTGAGTCGAGAACGAATCAAGACCCAAAAAATACTACTTTTATTCTAATGAAAAACATACTTTCATTTTCAGTTAAAATTATGATTTGACTATGAAATAAGAATGGTGACCAAAGTAACCGCTCAGTTTAATTTCCAAACCTACACTCCCTCAAGCCAGGGCCCATGCACCCTGAACCCCCCTCCGTTTGCAACCCCTCTCTTAATACTCCAGGCCAATGACCACACCCCTTAGTGTTGCCATCGGTGGAGACAAATATTAAAAATTGAGTACTTGACAGTAAATAATAACGAGTCTAAATGTGAATCTTTTACTTTTATGAAGTGCTTCATAACAATTGGGTACTGCTTTAAGCACCCAATAGCATGTTTTTTTTATGCCAAGTACAGAAAAGTTGGATATATTCAAGATTCCACGAAATTGAAAAGATTTTTTTTTAAATTCTATTATAATTTGTTGATGTTTCGAATAAAAACTTGTTAGTGGAAATGAGTAAAATTTTTTTTAATTTCAATTTTTGTCAATTAAGTGCGTGGTGCAACCATTAATTGTTGTTACTTTAATCTTTTGAATCTAAAATTTATGCACAAATAAACTAATTACGTATTTTGACGGCAACTGCAGCCGACCCTTAAAAACTATTACCAAAGTAACAATGCGGGCTTTAATGCAACCAAAGTTTAATCCTTACAAAGTACCTATTTATTTTGTTTGTTTTTTTTTTAATAGAAAGACAAACATTCCTTATATGATACCTGACAATATTTGAAAAACTCCCACTACTCTAATAATAAGCGGAAGTTGTTAATTGTGCAATGATGGATGATTTAGCAAGGAGAGGAATTGAATAAACGATGCCTGTGTGGGAAACATACGCATCTGTTGACAGAGTCATTAAATATTTTATTAAGGTCAAATCGCATTTTACACCGGCATACTGATACCAGTCGAAAGATACCCATGGTAGAGTGAAACCGGTCCTGTCGAAAACAAACATTGAAAGAAAGTTACAAAGGTTTTTTTTTATTATTAGAATCCACATTAAAATGAATTCCCACCATTAATTGAATGTTTAAAAATTATAAATAATTTCATTTTACAAGTAAGTACATAAAAAATTCACCTGTGCTTTGACAAGTCAATTCTTTCCAACTTGGAATGTGTATGGAGCACTTCCGCATTATTTTGGTACTACGAGTTGTAAAAGTATTTGACGAGGAGAACATTGGTAGTCCTTTGTAACTAACTTCTGGAAACTTTATTTATGCCACGTGTCACCCCAGTCACTTACATTATTCCCTACGAATCGAGATTGTGGAATTTACGTAATTGTTTTCGAACGACTCTGTGGAAATTGGGGAAATTCAATGAGTGCAGGGTTGAACTGTCCTGAAGAAGCAAACTTGGCAATAAAACTATTGAAGAATCTCGAATAACCCCTTTATAGGGCAATCTTGAAAAACGAGTACTTATGTGCCCACCTACAATAATGGCTATATTTCATGAGAGGCGGTATGAAACATAACCCCTGTATGTTACGTCACCACTAAAATAAATCTAATATTTAGGAAAACGCAAGAATTCACAATTTATGCGTTCAAAGAAATTGACACCAGATGATCAGCACACCGTTATAAAGTCATAAAAATGTATTTATTTTAATAATATCTGAACAATTGTCTAATCTCAGTTAAACACCAAAGACTCTCGAATGATAGGTTTCAGCGTCGTAAAACTTGCACAGTTGTTACTATCTCAAAATTCGCACGCCAGCGAAATTATTTTCAGATCTTAAGAGGAACGGCAGCGCTGCCTGTTTTATACAAAACTTAATTTTAGATTTGAGGCCAAAATACTTAACCAAACTGAATGATTTTTTTTTTAAATTAAAGGTATAATAAATATCTGGTACGGATAAGAAGCATTTTATTTATTTTATTTTAAATTAAGAAATATAGGCCATTAAAGCAATTAATTTCCAGTGCTAATGATAATATTCATAATTCACTCATTAGAACACAAAAACCCATCTTGAAAATTATACTTCAAGTTTCTGTAAGAACGCACTGACGAAATCTTCAACAATGTTAAATAATGTCGATAAAAAAAATTATACTCTAAAACAACACTACTTTACATTCATAAATTCAAAAACTGAGAACTAACATTTAAAAATTACCAGATAACCTACAACCTAAAATTTAAAACTAGCAGAAAATCTTATTAATAATCAAACAAATTTATCCTATAGCCTGATTTTAAACATATTTCCTGTGATTCTTCCCCAGTATCAATTATTAACTTCCATCTCATATGTCGTTATGGATACCGTAATTACGTTTCCTCAGTCATCCGTTTAATTATTATTATATAATCAAATAATCTAATTTCCATTGATAGCTGCTCTTTCTTGTATAAACATTGTGGGATTATCTCTATTTAATGACTTAATTAGTCTGGAAGTATATTGCGTGTTGTATGCTGATGATGCGGTGCTGATTGCTAACAGAATGGAAGATCTACAGTTCCTCGTATCTAGGATGAACAAGTATCCACGAAGAATGAGTTAATGATGAATGTAAATAAGTCTAAAGTCATGGTGTTTGAAAGAGAGAGAGTACGAAAACAGTGTGCAATATAGTTGTGAATGGTGAATACTTGGAGCAGGTCGATGAGTTTGTGTATTTGGGAAGTATGTTTAAGAGAGATGGAAAGACTGATAGGGATGTTGAAAGAAGGATGAATGCAGGAAACTCCATTAACGGAAGACTGAACGCGGTTGGCGCAAACAAAAAGTTGTCCAAAGAAGCGAAACTAGCAGTCCACAATGGAGTGCTGATACCAAGCTTGATGTATGGCAGTGAGGAATGGATCTGGCAGAGGAAGGATGAAAGTAGACTGAATGCTGTAGAAATGAGATCTCTGATACGAATGTGTGGTAAAACCATGTATGATCGAGTAAAAATGTTGAGATTCGTAAAGAATGCAAGGCTGATGTAAGCGTAGTGAGCAAGATTAAGAAAGGGACGCTTAGATGGTTTGGGCACGTAGAGCGAATGAACGAAGAGAGGGGCGTAACGAGAATATATGACGCGAATGTGAATGGAAGAAGAAGCCGGGGACGCCCGAGGCAGACATGGCATGATCAAGTAAATCAAATACTCGAGTCGGGCCATGTCAGAAGTCGGAATAACAGAAGAGAATGTATGAGGCGTTGTATGAATGTGAATGAAGCAAGAAGTGTATCCCAAGATCGATTTGTTTGGCGGTCCGTCCACTCAGCCTATACCTGCCTGGAAACGGCGTGATGGTTAGTTAGTTAGTTAGTTAATGACTTAATTATGTTCCCATTACACTGTTGTATTTACTATCTATTATTATTAATATTTGTTAATGTTGTCTCCCTCTAATGTTTTATTCCCCTTCCTCTTTCTTTTGTATTCTTTTTCACTCTATTATATTCCGTACCTGTATTTAAGCGATAACTCTGTATTATTATTTAGTTATTATATTTGCCCTAAGCAAACCGTTAGACGAAAAATAAAACATATTCGTGGTTTATAACAAGGTGTTAGATTTATTTAATTAATGTAATTTAATTTCATATTTTGTAATTGAAACCTCAGCATGGGAAATCCCAGTGAGGATATCACCATTGTTTATTTGTTAATAAAATATTATTATTATAAATGGAACTTAATGAATTTTGTTTGGGCTAACAATATAAAAATTGATAAGTCTTCAGTATAGCTAATACACTCCTGGTTTAATTCGTATAAATATATATGTTATGAAAATGAGGAGTGGAACCAAGACGAAAACCCTTTGTTTGACGATCTGTTATGAAATAAAATGTTTTCATTTAATTATGTGCGACATTGTTTAATTAACTCGGTACATTTTAATAACCGGCAGGACTGTGTCAACAAAGTTAGGGACGGGGGTGTAATAAAGCAAAGTTAAGGTGAGTTGGGGAGGGAAATTAAGAGGGAGAAAACCCTTTCGGATGTTGCGTAAATTTTTAATTTAGATTTTATGAATTTTTCCTTCCTTATGAAGAGCGAATAATAATATTTAATTTTCGTTACTCAATTGCTTGTAATACTGCTTTGCGCGTTATTTTTTTACGTTGATGTCTAGCTACTCATTCCGGCAGTAGCTGTGTTTATAATTAGACTGGCGACGTTTGTGTAATTTTTTTTTTTTTTGCTTGTTTTCTGTACATTTATTTTTCAATTTCTATAATATTAAATGACAAGGCTAATAAGACAATTTACTATGTTTTTCATAGTCCTCCTCATTAGGGGTTCCTGTATGGGGTAGGACTAGGTTTCATTTAAAACTGATCAATCGTAAAATCATTTGCACATCTCTTTTTTATTGCTGTATCGCAAACAGGAAACAAGAAGTTGCCTTTTGTTTATAACTCATCCTCTTTGTAATTTTTTAATTGTTGTTGTTAAAAATACTATACGGTCTGTAACAATGGGGAAAGGGGGAGAAGGACTAGACAGTGTAAGGAAGGAGGAGAGAATGGGACCCCAGTTGACCGCCAGTGCTACAAGGGGAAATAGAGGGACTCGACGACATCCACGTTGGTCGACCGTGCTAGGAAAGGACTAAAAGGCCCTGAGGGAGCAGCAGTGCTAGAAAAGGAGAACTAGGGAGGAGGACTAGACAGTGTTAAGATAGGAAGTAATAAGGGGAAAGAAGAGTGCTGGTGAAAGGAAGACAGTTTAACTCATATCGAGGCCTGAAGCAGGGCTGATCTCCGGTTCCACCGTGGTTAGCCCAGCTGGTAAAACATCTCATCTCTTATCTCAAAGTCGCATGGTCGGCCGCAGCCTTATGGTCGGAATAGGTAACTAGCTACTCAATGAGAGATGTGCACTTTCTATATAAATGGTGAAATATAGTAGCAGCTTACATGAGCAAATGGCAACGGGTGACGCCGACGGCGTGCCCGGGTCCCACGCGGACAGCCTTCGCTGGCTGACAAGTAGGTAATGCACTCCATCACAGATTTTATCAATTAGAGTTAAGCAAAGACTAGGCGTTTACAAGGTGCCGATGTAATGGCGGCAAAGATGACAGATACTATGCAGGGGCCGCGTGCCCAAGGGGCACGTCGTATTGACCTTACTGCCTGGTTGCCGGGATTGGAGTCTGGATTAAGAGTCCAATGGCGAGCGTTCGCGTGCCCAAGGCACGCCGAACGTGCCTGACAACTCCGTGTCTGGATTAAGAATGTCGGTTGGCGGTCGCTTTGCGAGCCCACGCCGTGATCGTGCCCGTGTCCGTACGCTTCTCGCATTGGTCGAAAAACAATGATGGGCGGCGGTAACTTACCGGATTGGTTTAAGCGTGACGTTCAACTAGCGGCTAGAGCATTATTTAACGAGCGGCTAGGTGTATTTTAAAACGACTAGAATCTCTTAATTGTGTTACAAAACAGGTCATATATTTCGTACTGTGATGACTTTAATGTTAGTAAATTCAACATTTTCTCCATCCTCATTTTTGGTAAAATTGGTACCCATACTAACCGGGCAGAAACGTCATAAAGGGGGCTTTTCTTTACCATTTACATAAGTGTCACCCATTTTTCTACAGTGTATATTAGATGGTTTCTGGTTGCAGGCTTTGCGAGCCCACGCCGTAATCGTGCCCGTGTCCGTGCGTTTCTCTCATTGGTCGAAAAACAATGATGGCCGGCGGTAACTTACCGGATTGGTTGAAGCGTAACGTTCAACTAGCGGCTAGAGCATTATTTAACCAGCGGCTAGGTGTATTTTAAAACTACTAGAATCTCTTAGTTGTGTTACAAAACAGGTCATATATTTCTTACTGTGATGACTTTAATGTTAGTAAATTCAACATTTTCTCCATCCTCATTTTTGGTAAAATTGGTACCCATACTAACCGAGCAAAAACATCATAAAGGGGGCTTTTCTTTACCATTTACATAAGTGTCACCCATTTTTCTACAGTGTATATTAGATGGTTTCTGGTTGCAGGCTTTGCGAGCCCACGCCGTAATCGTGCCCGTGTCCGTGCGTTTCTCTCATTGGTCGAAAAACAATGATGGCCGGCGGTAACTTACCGGATTGGTTGAAGCGTAACGTTCAACTAGCGGCTAGAGCATTATTTAACCAGCGGCTAGGTGTATTTTAAAACGACTAGAATCTCTTAGTTGTGTTACAAAACAGGTCATATATTTCTTACTGTGATGACTTTAATGTTAGTAAATTCAACATTTTCTCCATCCTCATTTTTGGTAAAATTGGTACCCATACTAACCGGGCAGAAACGTCATAAAGGGGGCTTTTCTTTACCATTTACATAAGTGTCACCCATTTTTTTATTTATATATTTATTGATTTCTCTATTGTTCATTGAACAGAATTGCCCTCATATTATTAGAAATAAATGGGTGATTTCTGATATATTTAAATGAATAACTGCATGTTGGTACATGGTAAAAATGCATAATGTATATTTTGCCTTTGATAATATCAGAGAAAACATCCCCATCCTTTCATATTTCAAAATAAGCTTTAAATCACATTGGCCGATTTCATTAGCATCCCGTTTGCCCACCATCTTATTCCACATGAAACAATGGACTTATTTTTCTATTATATCGTACAGTTAAGTTGCATGTTGCTAGCTTGCGTTTATAATAAAATTGCTATACTTTTCCACAGAAACTCGCGAGTACCGCCTGTAAATCATAAACGCTAACTGCAGTGTTTCCAGCATTAACAATAACATCGGTATAAATGTCTCCAAAAGTGCAAATGACCCAGATTGATGAATTATAGCCGGCAATGCTTCTATTTGGGAATTATCTGTGGATGTCAAATTCGAAGATGTTAAATTCCAACATTTTTCTATTTGGAAATTGGTTCGAGTTAATATCGTATGGTATACAGGTGGTTCAATATCTCCTTCAAAAAAAGTTGGTCTCATTGAAGAGTTTGAGTTATCTCGGTTTATCTCAGGTAAGCAAGACGGAATCTAATCAGCATTTCAATTCAATTCAATTCAAATCAACTCTCTATTCTTTTTAAAAAAATTATAAAATTTACATTTTAAAGCATTTTTAAAGATGATACCGGATGTACAATATCCAAAATAATTACTTATAAAAAAAAAAAAATTAAAACAAAAAACAAGTTAGACATACATAATCTCAGTAAATTGTATACAAGGCATACTGGTATTACACAGGTAGCAACAAAGCTTTACGTTTAAATGCAGCTTCATTGATGCTAAATATGTCGATATCCGAAGTGATTCTATTTAACAGTAAGATTGCTCTCCCCACGGGCATGACCATTGGCAAGTTGGTCCTGCAGGCCGGAAGATAAAACAGTCTATGCTGTCGCTGATGGAGATAACCATCGGGAACATAGAAATGAATGTTCTCTCAATTTTCGAACCATCCGCGAATCAGTCTGAAGAAATGTGTCACAATGTGTACATCCTTTCTGACCCGCAGATGATTTATTCCGAGCATACCTAGGAGAAAGTCGGTAGGATAGAGCCACGGGTAGTAGCCATACTCCTTCAAATAAAGAAATCTTAAAAATTTCTTCTGAACTCTCTCCAAGATGAGGGAATACTTCACCTGATGTGGGCTCCAAACCACCGACCCACTCTCAAGCCTACTCCTTACTAGCGAGTTATATAAAATTATGAGAACTTGGTAAAACCAAGTATGACACGCCATTCTGAAAGAAAGAATGAAACATTTAGAAATATTGAACTCAATCTGATTTCTCTTACTCCAATCAATAATTCTATCAATATCCGATTGGAGTCGATTGCAGTCTTCTAAAGTTAATATTTCCAAGAACAGTTTTAGGTCGTCAGCGAAAAGAAGAAACCTGGAATGCAGAATGCTCTCTGCGATATCGTTAACAAAAATAGAAAAGAGGAGGTGGCCTAAATTAGAACCCTGAGGAACTCCAAAGAGTACAGGAAATAATTTAGACAAAAATATTCCATGCGATACAAATTATTTTCTTCCAGTAAAATAGCTGGCAAAGAATATTAGAAACCGTAAAGAAAAACCTATCATTGACAGTTTATTTAATAAGATGTCATGATTTACAGTATCAAAAGCCTTCGAAAAATCATTGTATGAGCAATCAACTTGGTAGCCTTTATCTAAGGATTTTGATACATAATCTATGAGTACCAATAGGTTCGTGTCTGTTGATCGGCCCTTTCTAAACCCATGCTGTTCCGATATTATAAATGGCTCTGCTTGCGACAGCATGTGTTTGTAGAGTATTGACTCGAACAGCTTTGCCGGGGCAGAGAGAATAGCCACCGGTCTGAAATTTTCCACAAATGTCTTTGACCCGCTTTTGAAGATGGACAAATTTTTGAGACTTTCCAGGAATCAGGAAATATACCAGTTTCTAAAGAGAGGTTGAATATGAAGCTTAGTGGCAGCTTTAAAAAATCAACACATCCTTTCAGAAAAAAGACTGGACATCTTCTGAGTTGTCATCAGAACAGAAAAGGAAATCATGTGGGGCATCATCACCAACCTATAATTCAATGCATACCATTTTATACGACAGAACTACCAAACGATGCCAGGTACTTGATAAATTTATTTATATAACTATTATATCAGACGTCCAAATCATAACACATATTTAGGAAATGGCAGAAATCCTCTTACGTAATCATATGCTAAAAGTGCGTCACCGCATCAAGGTGACTTATTTTTGCAATTCAGATAACGCATTTAATGACATCATTGGCAGTAGTTAACGTCACTATTTCTGGGACATACACCAGTGACGTCAACTACATTATTAAAAACATCATAATTGACGTATTTCTACCAGTCTCAATAACGCCAAGCACTGTGAACATACGTCAATTGTTTCATTGAGAAAAATCATATAAATATAGAAGTTATTTTAATAAACGAGCATTGTGAAAAACACTTTCATACAATGTATATGAAATACAGTATTTGTATGTGTTCCGTACAATTATGTTCTTTTAAAATATCAGTGATACATTTAGCCAGTCAAAAAGATTACAGTATTTATATATTCCGTGTAATTTTAAATTATAATTCATCACACAAATGCTGGTAACATCGTAATAGAAGTCAATAATTTTATTATTGTTATGACCGGCTTGATCTACATTGATGATTACAGGATCTGAATACTTTCGGTGTAGTCTCCAATGTCTTCAGTATAATGTTTTGTATCTATAATGACAAATCAAGTTGTCGATAATTAAAGTAAAATTATTGTCGCTATGTTACAAGGTGAGTCTTAAGGAACGAGGAACCCCCGTGACAACCTTGCTATCTCTTTCATAGTCGATTGTCCCTTACATACTCTTGGACATACGTTCACCAGAATTATAAATCTTAGTTTTAAGCCACTAGTAATAAATCTTAGCTGTAAGTTATTAGTAAAGTATATTAACAAAGTTATATTTATATTAATAAAGTGATGGATACAAAATAAATTTTAATTGATTTATTATTAGTTATAGGTTAAATAAATTAGTTGTAAGCTGCCCTTGGGCTAATTTTCTCAAAAAAAAATAGTGATATAGAAGTAATGCAATAATTGCGATTTATTAGTATTAGGTATAATATTGTGTATAGAAATATCAATAATTTAAAATGAATTAAAAATGTATATTTATATTCAACACTTTATTAATATACACAAATATCATTTTTATCGTAATTATTATTTTATTATTATTTTTAGTATTCTTTATATTCCTGATGAAGAAAGCATCGCTTTTTAAATACGAACATATCTGCGTATATTAATAAAGTGGTGAATACAAAGCATTTTTTTAAATTCATTTAATAATAATGACGCCACAAAATGAATACCAATCGTTTGAAGAAATTATAAATAATTTTATTATGGTAGGTTTACAATTTAACATTATCAAGATGTCGCTAATGCTCTTAGAGCTGTATTCCATGGTAATTGTGCCACCATTTTCTTGAAAGAAACAAGGTTTTTTGATATTGTCTTCTTCTGCAATTGCCAACAAATAACGCCCCCTCGATTGGTAACTCATAGTCAATTTGAGTATTATCTCTTATTGAAATACTAGATTAATGACCACGACATGAATAACTGCAACTGTTAGAAATTCAAGCAAAACCGCACTTCCGTACTCTCATATTGCGGTATTTAGTACATCGAATCAAAATAATATAGTACCGCAATCAACCTTGTATTATATATTTTTTTTAAATGAAAAGGAACTTAATTAAGTGGCATTTCACATTTTATTTGAATTACTACATTAAGACAACCAAAAAATTCCGCAAAAAATGCATAATTTACTAAAAAAAAATATATATTTACTTATTACACTCCATGGTCGAGGGGTAAGGCTCTCGACTACGAATCCGAAGGTCGCGGGTTCAAATCCCGGCGTGCACAAGTAATTTTTATTTAATTAATTTGTGTTGTTTCACAATTAATTCATTTAAAAATAATATATAGCATATTTGCGCACGTTCCAGAGTGGAAGATACTCTCAGTATCGCCCTGGTGAAAGACCACCATTCAGAATTGAAACGTTGCTTGAAATGGCTTTTCGCCGTGTTTGGTGACCAGATCTAAATAGCCAGGTATTCCCCACCTTCCTCTTCCCCAATTGGGAATGCCATAGTCTCACTGGCTCCAGATGGTTTGGAGCAGTTGGGACTCTTGTGAGGTATTCAATAAAAAAAAACACTACAGTACTCATGGTCCGATATGATTACATGTAATATAATGGGAGAACAGAGAAAAAAGAAAGAGACATAACATCGAAAGATGGATCAAGAGGAAGTGGGAAATTTCCCGTTAACGGGAAATATATCTAACATGGGATTCTAAGACAAATTGCGTTATTTATAACATTAAGAATTTATGTATCAATTTAAAAAATTTTATTTATGTCTAAAGCTTCTAATTAATCTAATCAAATGCCAAAATCTTTTTCGTGCAGAATTTATACAAAAGCAGTTATGAATTTTTATGTAGTTGGTATGTTTCAATAGCATATTTTTTTTAATGTAAGCTGTTGGGAATTAATTTTTTTTAAGTGTATTATTTGTCATATTAAGTGAAACACTGAGACGTTCATTGGAAAAAGAATAAAAAATCCTCCAACATTAATTTTCTAATAATTATTCTACAGGTCAAAATTATCAAATTGTGAAAATTGCCTTGAACGCTGAAACAGCTGTCACAATAACATAAACTAAAATGCCTGCAGAACTTAATAATAACATTATTTAATTTAATTTAGATAAATTTAAAAAAAAAATTATCTAACATGAAGTATTTTTTACCACTGCTAATAATAATTCTGGTGTGAAAGAGTTAAATGGGTGAAATTAAGGCAGCGCGGAAAAGTTAAGTAGATTTTGTAAAGGTAAAGACTGGAATTTTGATAAACGAGTGGTCTCTACGTAAACTTGGAAAAATGTCTGGAACTGGCTACGTTACTATATTTCTCGATGCAAGTAGGTACCTAACTAATTAGAATATTTGCCATATTCGTAAAAAGTATTTACTTTGTGGTTGCACGACATTTACATTATGACTGCAGATAATAAATGAATTAATATTTAGTTACGGTATTTTTTATTAAAAAAAAACTATGGTGTTTTGAATAAAATTTCAAATGGCAGTATGTCCGAATTTAATACAATCGTGTAATCCCTTTTTTATGTAGGCCCCCCCTGTAATTATTATATGAAACTTGTACATTCAGAATTTCGCTTATTGGATATGCCCCCCCCTGTAATTATTTTATGAAACTTGTACATTCAGAATTTCGCTTATTGGATATATTTCAAAAGGTAAAGTGCTAAAAATAAGAAACTTCAGTGAAAAATATTGTCTTAAAATAAAATTCATATAGGTCAATAAAAAAAGCTATTCGGAATATGTAATTTTTATTACATATATATATTTATTAACTAACTAACTAACTAACCATCACGCTGTTTCTCCGCAGGGGTAGGCAGAGAGGACGGACCGCCAAACAACTCGATCTTGGCACACACTTCTTGCTTCATTCACATTCATACATCGTCTCATACATTCTCTTCTATTATTCCGACCTCTGACATATCCCGACTCAAGTATTTTATTCACTTGATCGTGCCATGTCTTCCTCGGGCGTCCCGGGCTTCTTTTTCCATTCACATTCGCGTCATACATTCTCATACACACTGTTTTCTCGGGTTTCGAAAATTCTAACTTTGAAATGCATTTCAACTAAGAAAATGGACTTTACAATAAAAAACGGAGTAGAATTCAGTAACTCGCCTTTTTCTCGGATTTCGAAAATTCTAAATTTGACATGCAATTCAACTATGAACATGGACTTTATAATAAAAAACGAAGTAGAATATAGTTACATTTTTACCCCATATTTGTAAATACAGTGTTACAGCTACCATGTGATATCCATGTGATGTCCACGTGAACACCTTAGCCCAGGTTCACGACACATAATACTCCATTCACAGTATCACCTCTTCAAACCTACCTTACACTCCACATTACAACACCATACAAAGCACCTTTATTATACGTTAAAAAAAACATGTTATGTGAAATGATACTATAAAATATATAAATATAAATAAATAAATATGTGGTAACTTTGTGGCATCATTATTAATTATATAAATTGAAAATACACTTTGTATATACCACTTCACTTAAAATATATAAATATTTCTACATGTTTCGATAGCAATGCTATCATCTTCAGGAATAAAGTATTCATTATTATAGTATTATAGTATTCATTTATTCCTGAAGATGATAGCATTGCTATCGAAACATGTAGAAATATTTATATATTTGAAGTAAAGTGGTATATACAAAGTGTATTTTCAATTTATATAATAAATAAATATGTGCTATATTGGACACTATGCAAACAGACGTGTTTTAATTTTGTACTCCTTGAGACGCTTAGACAATTTAGTAGCATTGTTCTTCGTATTTTTATACACATATGACAGGCTATGTGATTTCTTAAATACAAATACTTTTCCGACGTACATAGTTCGCATCGACGTTAAGTAGCTCCCGCCGAGTTTGAATGCCTCCCCCTCCTGTTCGGTCGCTTTTCATCCCCTGTAATCTCTACAAGATGCTGCTGCTATACGAGCCGCAGAAAGGAAAACCCAAAGCGCGGAGCCCGGCTATTCAGAGCTAGTCACTCAACATTGCAAAGCCATTATTGGCTGACGTTTCAATGCTGAATGGTGATCTTGTATACGCTTAAATTTCCTAAGAGGACCTTCACCGATAAAGGGGCAATACGTAGGCCCGAGAATGTTACATGTAATGACATGTTATGGTTTTTGGAGAGATTTTTTTTTCTTTTAACTCTGAAATATTAGGGCTGTGTATGGATTAATCTTCAAATTATTTTGGTAGTATTTTGCAAAACACTTAAAATAATAATAACATCCCAATAACACAAGTTTACCAGCATTCTTCGAGACTGGAACCCCTTGACCCATCGCCGTACATTGCAATGGGAGAGGTGGATTAATACGTAGATTTGTCCTAGACATACTGATATTGATTTGTGGCCTATCTCATTGGGAGTTAAATCTAAGATTAAAAAAATAGAAAAAAATCCTTCACCTATGAATCATATGTTGATCCTTTTCAAGATTTGTTTTTTCCCTAGACCTAAGAATTTTCATCATATCACTGCTACACCAGAGATTAACGACTAGAAACAAGATACAATGTGACGATTCATTAAAGCGCGTGTAGCTTATGAATATAATATAGTAGGTTACAAAAAAGGATTTTAAATTTATAAAAAATCACAATTCATAAAAAAAGTAACATAATAATTAACTAACTTATTTAAGTAACAATTTTAAACAAAACAATCACAGAAAAAAATTGCTGTGCCCCCAGGCAGCTAACAACGGTTTCTGTGTGATTTCTATTTCTTGGAACGGAAAGTTTCGTAGGTGCTGAATTCATACCGCAAGTATGAGATTCATTTCGAACTCACTCTCGAGCAGTATTGATACGGACAGGAGAATTTTTTAGCACGGAATTTAAATGGCGACCTGTTTAAAGTGTAGTAAAATTATAATACGAGTTTGTCTAATATCTTATTTTTTAATGAGATTTCACTGCATTAAGAAAACGCCACCTCAGATTCCTAACTACCCCTCACACTTTTTTTCCTTATCTAAATTCCTCTCCATCCTTTCATTAAAAATACCCTTCACACAGCATCCCCGAAGAAGGCCCCGAGGGAAACTATTTTTCTTATGGCCTATCTTGCGGAGTGGATGTAAAAATAAATACATGGGTCAAATTTGCATCTACTTTAGACAAGCAAGTTATTGTTTCACGTGGGAACACACCAGCTGTCAAAAAGCTGGTGTATATCATGTTCAAAGGAGGTAGATTGGGGATTCCAGGTTACGCAAGGAGGCATAATTTGACAGTGCTTTTTTTGTTACATCCAGTACAATACGTGCTGGCAAATATACTGTACATTATGGAATGGTGTATTTTTACTTGCAGATTGTGAAACTGGTATTTTGCTATTTGTATAGCTGTTGAATTTTTTAAATGGAAAATTTAATTTTATTCTTATTTTTTATCAAGGAAATGCAATCATTACCATGTTATAAATAACCTGAAAATATTTTAATTCTTCCTGGGACCTTGATTATAGTCATTATTACCACCATAATCAATATTTCCAGAAATTAAATATTACATGGTGGTTAATAATAAAACGTAGCATTTATATAGCGCAATTTTGTGTTACTTCGTTTTAAGTACGCTTTACGGTTGGTATAAATCTGACAGCTATTTATACTGCCGTATACGGCCGTTTTACGGTACACCTCGTTTATGAGAAACGTTTTTCACCTTTCCGGTGTTATGCGCCCGTATAATATTTACACCGCGATTATGAGTAAGACGGTATTTAATTACCCGAATACGTATGTGTGCATTTAATAAGTGTTTATGAATATGTGAGTGTATTTGCAGGTATGAGAAGTCAGTGGTGATCTATAGAAGTGAAGCGATGTGTATGCGCATGGAGCGGTTTATATCATTGATACGGTGCTCTTTTTAAATGTTGTCAGTGAATCCGAAAAAATGTCGATATTGGTGTTTAGACAAATATTATTGAAAATATGAAGTCCACGGTGCATTTGTATTGTAACTATGCATGTGTAATAGTGCAGAATTAGTGTTCAAATCAATTGGTGACAGAAGATTGGTGTAGTTGATGTTATTATTTTAAATTATATAGAAATATCAACCTGCCGATTCCAGTTGTTCCTTATTGGGAACCAAATTAACCGTAAGGTCCTCATAATACCCGTTATATCCCCCTTTCTCTTAAGGTCAGACATGTGTTTTGGAAAGAGAGAACACCAAGTCTTGTTTTACATCATATTTTGAGAGTAGACTTTAAAGGTTTTAAATCAGTTACTGTTTGCCTTTGTTGCAAGTATTGTAATGTACATTGAGAGTTATTGTTGAATTCGTAGGTGTGACATATTATACAATTGTTTTGAATGAGTTCTGTACATACTGTCGATGTACAATTTATGCTCCATAGAAATAATTTATTTTATTTAATGTATGTGTCTTAAAGTTACCAACCGGTTTCGTGTGAGTTTCAAAACTCTTTAATCTATCAATTTCAATAATTTCGATTATTAACTTATGGTACAAGTCATTAGGGTGTCGTATTTTTTTTCCAATACTTGAATATATAATTAGACGCCCAATAACTCATGATGAAATGAAATCTTTACGAAATCTGTTTTTGGTCTCGTTGTTTCATCAACGTTTTACGAGAATTAAATTTCATTTAATATAACTGCCTGAAGAACCCGGCGGTGCCCGGGGTTATGAACGGTTTGGAGTAAAGTTTTAAGGATGTGATGTGTTACCTCTATCCCCCCCCTCACCCTACTCCTACTCCTGCCCCTACGCCTACCCTACCTCTACTCCTACTCCTGCCCCTACGCCTACCCCTACCCCTACTCCTACACAAAGTTTTCCTATTATTTTGAACCTCAAGTGCTTAAAATTTCATCAATTAGTACGTCGATTTCATACCAAATTGTGCTTTAAGGGAAGGGAAAGGAGGAAGGGGTGTTTTTTTGAAATATGATGTAGACAATGACGTTCCTCTTATTTCGAAAGTCAAGTGCGTAAAATTTCATGAAGCTCCGAATAAAACTGAAAATTTTTATGCAAAACAAACAAACACCGCCCGCCCGGAACATTCTTCTTTGTGTAATAGAAAATAATCAGCAGGAAGATTTTTTTTCTTTACGATAAGTTAATTAGTTATTTTCCAATCGTTAAGTATTCTGTCCTCGTTTGAAATGCAGAGGTATGTAATGTTTTTCGTTCGCCTTTAAAATTAGGTCAATTGCAAGATTTTTTTTCTCTTTTGTCGTTCTTGAGATTTCAAGCCCTGCTGGGTACTTAGCGAAAAAGCCACCCTGTAATGCTTAAAATTTAATTTTTCGTAAATGTATAAACATCCCAAGAAATATATCATAATATCTAAATAACACAGAATTTTGATAAACTGATATGTTTCTTTTGAAATACCTTAAGGGTTCTTAATACCTCTGTTTTTTTGTCAGGTGCGATTTTTTTTATCTTTTTTTTACATATCTCGTGCTAAATAATATTATTGATAAATGATTTTTATATTAAAAAACTTGAAATTTTATTTGAATAATTCGTTCTTCGTCGTACGGTGGTGGTCATAGTGGGATGCTGGGGTTGTTCAGCCAGTCAACGGCATTGCGAGTCAATTGATTCAGCACACATGCCACAGGGAAACTAATAAAGAGGACATTCGTCTGCGATGTGTTCTGTTGTTTGAATATGTCCACATTAACAAAGTTCGAAATCAATCCGCATACGCACAACGGCTATGACTGCACCGGATGCGGTTTAATGCGGTCCACCTCTTCGGAGGGAGAGAGAACCCTGACCATTTAATAGTAGGGTCTACAACAAGGTGCTTGTTTTTCACGTCGTGGAAGTATCGTGATAAAGGCAGTCTTTTTCTTTCATTCCTAAATGATTTCTTGGACGTCAAGGGGCTGGTTTCGAAGTTTGAAATAACTTATTGAAGCTTAAAACTGCATTAACCTATTTACTCAATGAAGGTAATATTAAAAAAAAATCAAATGAAATATGAAACAAAAAAGACCTAGAAAACATATAGGTAACGATCGCATACGAGTATATGACTCAAACCCAGGAGCTCCTGGTCTTTCCAGCAACAGCTCTGTACCAACTAAACTAATGCCATCTTATTGCGTTCGTCATTTTTATCGGTATCATATTTCAATTTAAGAAGTACTAATATCATCTTCTTATAATATTTTTCTATTTGACTGCAAGATTCTACCTGAAGTAATATCCGACTAGACAGTGGCTCGGTTAAACCTATCCAATTTGAATTTATATGGGTCATCTTTTGACTTTTTCTACAAGGCTAGGATCAATATTCAATTTTATTGGAATAACTTATTGAAGCTTATGAACCCTATTGTAACATTTAACATTAATTCATTATGAAAAACTATTGATTATTAAGTAGAATTAGCTCAGTTGATAGAACGCTGGTCCCGGAAAGACTGAGAGGTTCTAGGTTCGAGTCCCAGATGCGACTGTTACCTTTTGATTTTCTGTGTCTTTCTGTTTGTATTTCATTTAAAATTTGATAATTTTCTTCAATTATTAAGTAATACAAATTTGATTTAATCAAATGAACGAAGATATGTACAATTTCACTCGTCTAATAAGTATATACCCCTCACTATATCTTGTTCATTTCACGTTCCTCATAATTTTGTACTTGGTTTATCCACACAAATCTATTAGAAGACCAACCGGTAGTTTCGATAGTTTCGACTAACACATCTAGAGAGATATATCATAAAATGTTAGAGAACAAATGCGCTGATTTCGCTACTTCTTCCTGCCAACTCAGTTGCTGATTAGGACTTGCGGGGAATGATACTTATGGTACAAAATCCGATAAACAAAAAATCTCACAAAATAACAACTGGCTGACACCAATACATACATACATAAGGCATACCACAGTAGTAGTTCTACCATTTCTTCTATCTAACCCCTCGCTTTGTACTGCAGTCCACTAGTCCCTGGTCTACATAACATAGGTTCTAGCTTGGCGCGGTCTGTACGACAAATGAGCGTGTCAAAGGAAGGACTGAGAGACTAAACCCGGTACGTTCGAAATGAGACTTGACTTTTTTTGAAGCATTACCACCTCGTAAGATAATCACAGGGTGCTCTGCGAAAAGAATATGGGCTTTTTTTTCTTTTATAAATTGTTCATTTACTTGTTCATTTTAATAATATTTACACATAATATAAATCGGAAGGTGTTATCGGTTTAAAAAATATGAATTAAGAGTTTCTTAGATACCGTTTTTTTATCTATTTTTCTTTTCATTCGAACCCTTTCAATCAAAATTATACTAATTATTATTATTATCCAACAGAACTTAGCAGGCTAATAGCCTTATGGTTTCCAAATTCCATAAGTGATCCTTTATCTTCTTACAAAGGCACGATTACAGCCCTTCTCCAATCGAATGGCGTGTAATCGTCCTCCAAACGCTGGTTTAAAAGTTTACACAACCATGTCATATGAGAGCTACATGTCTATCTCCTTCAAAGAATTCTCGGATCAGATGAATCAAATACTGGTCATGACAAGAGATTTCACTGTAGGTGCTAGTGAAATCGAATATGATAGAAGATTAGTGAGTGTCCAAACGCTGGTAGTGGACACCCGTTGCCCCTACCTACACTACAAGGGTGCGTTCGCAGGTAGTGATGGGGGCTACTCGTCCGGAAACATAGAATCCATTCTATGTCATTTAACTAAATTACTAGTTACCACTAATAAATAAATAATAATAATAACAAAGCATTTATATAGCGCAGTTTTGTGTTATTTCACTTCAAGTGCGCTTAACTCTAAATAAACTTAAACATGATTAAATAACTCCATTCAGTGGTATTCCTACAGTGCTACTTTTACACACTATTTATACATTCTTAACATATTACATACATTCTTGCTTATTCTTAATATTACTCCTACAGTACTCCTTAGGTGCATATTCATAAAAAAATTACATTATATTATACAGTATACATATGGCTATACAACAATAATACATTCACAATATTACTACAAGAATAGTAACATTTTAAGACAGGAGTCGGGTTATGTTCAGCAATAACTGACTTCACATAAAAAAAATAAAAAATATATACGGAGGAAACCGAAACCAAACAACTACCAGAGGATAGAGGAAATGACTTTTTATAATAAATTGAAAAGAAATTAAAATTTATAGAGAGAAGGATTTTTTAAATAAATTTGTTTTTAAAGCCCGTTTAAATTCAGTCAATTTATGGATATTAGTAAGAGCTGGGGGAAGTTTATTCCAAATGAGAGGGCCGTTTACGCGAAAAGAGCGATCATAGTAGACGGCTCGATTTGACCTTGATTTGATTGCTACTGATGTTCAGTAGATCAGTAAACATAAGAGATGTTTTAACCGTTTCCACTCGTAAGCTTAATCTGTGACTCCTGACAAACCCGACCCACAACTGTCGTCAGTGGTCAACACACACTGTTCATTCAACTGCGATATTTACCTCAATTGGATGACGATATCAGGTGCTGAATCAGACAGACTTAAAAGAAGAAATCTTTTTTTTTTATTTGAATCGAAAAAGTAATAATCTTATTTCGGCTTCGTAAAATATTAAGAAATTAATTTTTAATAATTTTATTAGTGAAATACCTAATTCAATTCAATTCTTTATTCCTTTTAAAAATTTTACATAATTAACATTTTAAGGCATTTTTAAAGATAATACAGGATGTACAACATCTAAAATAATTACTCATAAAAAATTATAAAAATTAAAAAAAGGTAAACAAACATAATCTCAGTAAATTATACAAGTAGGAACAAAGCTTTGTTTAAATGCAACTTCATTGATGCTAAATATGTCCATATCCGAAGTGATTAACAAGAACATCAAGTTTGCCCCCCCCCCCCCCCACCGGCATGACCATTGACAATCAAGTACTCGTAGTATTGATTATATATCTCCTTGATATCAGAAGATATCTTTAAAGTTATTTAATTTCTACTATTTCTACTATTTCTACTAGTACTATCTGTAACAAAACTGTACCACTTTATTGTATCTGTCAACCTGTTTGATACTTGCTGATATCTTGATATTTTGATAATGTATTGTAATTTCCATTGCGTAATTGGAGTCTGTATCACTATAATAAAACTGCTCTACTGTTTTTTTTTCTTCATATTTTAAAAATGTCTTTTGTTAACTTGTATACCTACATTAATCACAATATGCAGGTAGGAATATTTGTTTTTATTAATGCGCTACTGTATTTTGTATGATAATTTTTTATTTTTTATTGTTCATATATAATTTTTGAACTAAACTGCTGCTGACGAACTTCTTATTCGGGTATAAATTCCCATTGTACGATAATTAATATTATACAGTGAAAAATAAAAAATAAGTTGTTCTTATTTCAATTTTTTTTCGTGTTATTTTTATATACATAAAAAAATTCTTTTTAATATACCTTATATACCTACTTAACCTAATTTTAATTGTTTTTTGTAGTTATAATCTCACGAAAAATTGAAAATGATATCAGTCGATCGCCATATTTTTTTTTTAATCAACATGTTTCTCCTAGAAAAAAAAAAGAAATAATTGTTTGATGTTCCTGTAATACTGATACATTATACAAAACTCTATGAAGAAGTTTTTCAGGTTCATGTTTTAACAACACTTTTGTTCGATTTATGTTACAACCGGAAGCCGCTTTTCCTGCCCTATCCTGTACACAACATCTTGTTCACATATCAAGGAAAACATAATGAAAAGCGGGGTACAGAGGGGTGGGGAGGCTTTGTGAAGGAAGGGGAGCGGGGGTGGATGATTTCACGGAGTAACGCAGGCTTTCTCCAACCCTTCAGTCGGATACAACCTTGATATGGTTTGCTTGTTGAGGTTTTAAATCTGTAGACTTTTACCCCTTTGATCAAAAGGAAGTAGATACAAATCTTCGACATGATTTCTTTTAATCTGTAATTCGTAGGGACCTGAAAAAATCACTTTATTTTTCGATGACCATCGCTTTATTTTTGGCGAAATTCGCGTTCTTTGGTAAAATTTGGGTTTTTTTTTTAAATTTATTGTTTTATTGTTTATTTATTTATTTATTTGTAAGAAACAAACAGCTTTTAGTACAGATTTATATACAAAGGAAGTTTTACAAAAGGTAAGCCAGCAAAGTTTCTTATGCTAAAAGTGGTTAAGAAAGTATGTTTTATTACAAAAAACAAAATAAGAATAAAAGGAGGAGAGGAAGAGGAAGATAGGATCGGGACAGGAGATGCTCTCGATACATTTTACAGGTGTGCATCACAATTTGTGGTCGTACGTATTATTGCGGTTCGATATTTAGAGATAGGAAGTAGATAGAAATCTTCGACATGATTTCTTTTAATCTGTAATTCGTAGGGACCTGAAAAAATCACTTTATTTTTCGATGACCATCGCTTTATTTTTGGCGAAATTCGCGTTCTTTGGTAAAATTTGGGTTTTTTTTTTTTTAAATTTATTGTTTTATTGTTTATTTATTTATTTATTTGTAAGAAATAAACAGCTTTTAGTACAGATTTATATACAAAGGAAGTTTTACAAAAGGTAAGCCAGCAAAGTTTCTTATGCTAAAAGTGGTTAAGAAAGTATGTTTTATTACAAAAAACAAAATAAGAATAAAAGGAGGAGAGGAAGAGGAAGATAGGATCGGGACAGGAGATGCTCTCGATACATTTTACAGGCGTGCATCACAATTTGTGGTCGTACGTATTATTGCGGTTCGATATTTAGAGAGGGTATTGTGAAGAATGTCGATATTGTGAAATTGTGCGTTATAATGCGCACAAATACGGGGAATTGGAGAATTTATCCTGAGATTGGTCCTGCATGCGGGCAAATAAAAAAAAAACCGTAAAAAAAAATTTATATTAATTGTATACAGTGGAAACTTATACCCGCTAAGCCACTGCAAGTAGCTTGTCAGCCGGAGTTTATTTCAACAATATTATATAATACAACAATAAATAACAATCACCATACAAATTATAGGGCAAAATTATTATATATAGGCGCATGCATGTTGTGATCAATGTACATAAGTTGACAAAAAAAATTAAAAAGAAAAAATACTGGAAAAAGCATTACAGTTTTGTTATTGAGATACTAGAGTCCAATTTTATAACACCGATTTAAATAATATTATAAAAATGTCAATATCATAAAAAATGTTATGTTACCTTTTTGGTATTTTGCAACAGAAGTGTTATATATATAAATATTTAATTAATTTTTTTTGTTTATATATATACTCGTATGTATTTTTTAATTATATTTATTATTTTATTATTACTATTATTTTTATTTACACATATTCTTTTAAATCGCAAAATAATTAAAGAAAGCAGCGTTTACGACATGATATTAGCTGCATTCCGTTGTATGACTATTCGAGCTTGTCAAAACCATCGACAAAGAAATATTCATAAACAAAAATTGTCGCGTTTAATTAAAATTCGCGTTATTGCAATTTTCAGGTCTATAATAATGAGACACTAAGAAACTACTTCCCAGCTAAACCCGTGTTCTAATAATATTAAAAAAAAACCTTTTTAAAAGATAACCTAATCTAACCTAATAAGATTTGGCAAATTCCTACTACCATCATTTTAAATGGAAAAGGTTGCTTATGCAGTGATCGAGGACTCGGCTAACCTGACGCATTTTTCAACTCACCTACTAACCAATCTTTATCTAAAAAGATATGGTAGATCATCTTTGGACAGATAAACGGATTTTAAGCTTCAGGCGTTACCAGTTAGCATATTTGCTTTAACCCACTATTCCTACACAGAAAAATCGTAATAATTTCAAGTCGCAAAGCTTTTTAATTTATTAATTTTTTTGTGTGCTAGATTTCAGTACCCAGTAAGAGACCATTCAAAAACGAAACGGTGTTGTTTATTAATTTTTTTAATGTTATACATTGAAAACATTCTATTTATAAAGTAAATAGAGGCACAACTCATAAATACGTTTTTATTTTATTTTATTTATTTTTCGTAAGAAGCAATCACTTTGTGGTTTGACATTGTAATAAGCAAATGAAGCACGTTGTTATAAACCACAAATATATTTAATTTTTACTAACCGGTTTCGCTATATAATAACTAAATATAATAACTGTTATTATATTTACCCTGATGAAGTTGGTAAAAATAAGATATATTTTCGTGGTTTATAACAGCGTGTTTTATTTACTTACTAATGCGTTTTAAGTCAAAATAAACTTTGTTGAATAATTTGAACTTGAACACGTAAGAAAAAATATTTTTGCGCGGAATAATAAATACGTTTTTTTCAACTACGTATAATAATTAGGTATTTACGTGTGAAAAAAAACGTTTACTTTTTAAAAAATGGCTTGGGGATATGTATCGTTACGTAAACCATGTTTGACCGAGTAACACGGGGAGAGATTTGAAAAGAATGATGGAAACGCAATGAACAGCTTTCAAATATTATTGGATGGATGGCGGATGGATTTGATAAAGAATTGTTGTATACTTATTTATATTATGTAACGTGTTATTTGTTTTTATACATCGTTATTTATACGATGTTATGGTCTAAGTAAATACATGAAAACAATAAAAACTAGCAAAAATATAATTTAAAGAGTAGCAAAAATACGTAATTTGTAGTCTGCTAACGTAAGCAAAACTACTGAGGATTTGTATGTAAATTCTATACGGGTAGTTGCAAAAATATCTAAGATTACCAGTGAAAAAGTTTTTAAAATGTAAGCTTTAAAGTTTTACATGAAATATATACTGGAACTTTAGGTAAAACTATCAAAAAGTCCTCCACTGGTTTTCAAACTGCACCTATTTTAGATATTTAAGTAATGACATGTACATAATATCAACATGTTTTGAAAGGGAAGCTTCCTCATCGCGATACAGAGTATACTAAAAAATAATGATAAGTATATACAAATGATAAATATAGAAAATAACAATTTAAGAATAGACAAATTACAAACATGAACAAAATAGTAATTGATTAAAGTACATAGGTAATTATTTAAAAATGTTAAAATTATTGATAAAATAAAATATATATATTATTAAATATTTAATAATAAATTTATTTTAGAAATTAAAGAAAATGATATTATTTTCATTATGAATATAAATAAAATCAAGGAAATAAGAAGTTCCATAAAATAATATGGGAAGAGTTATTATTATCAAGATTTATATTAATAATATTCTAAATGTAGTTATTAAGAGGAACAGCTGCGCGGCCTGTTTCATACAAAACCTAATTTAGGATTAGAGGTCAAAATAATCACCTAAACCTAATGATACATATTTTTTTATTAAAGGTTTAGTAAATATCTAGTACGTGTGAGAAATATTTTATTTATTTTTGTTTTACGTTATGAAATATAAGCCACTAAAGGAATTTTTCGCGATTTTAATTGCAACTTACAAATAATAAATAATAATAATAGTGTAATAATTAATTAGGCTTAGTGAATCAACTCAAAATATTTTTACGATATCTAGTGTGGTTAGTATAACGACTTTTAAATATTGAGTTTACTTTAGTTTTGTAATACGTTTGCTGGATGCAGCTCAACAAGCCGAAATCAACCATATCGAACATTGGCCACATGTGCGGAACTGCATGTTCGGGTGAAACCTCCACCTTCCCGCTGCCCTTCTGCTGCCCCTCTGCCGCTCTGCTGCCGCTGCCGATGCATAGCTAAGATGACCGTGGACACGTGCAAAATATGTTCACCTCGACGTCGAAACACCGGCACCCCGCGCACCCCGCTACACCCGCCGACCCTTTCACCTCTAAGCTGTGATCCTACGTGCTGACCTGGACCGATGGCATGGGACCTATGGTATATGACAGATAATAACAATAACAAGAACAATGACTATACGCATAATAATAATGAGTGTTGTAATAAGTAATGTGATGATGATACAGTGATAATTGTGTAGAAGTTTTAGTTATTAGACAGTTTATGGCCTTAGGATTCTGCTTAATATAACTTTTTTGTTGTTGTTTATGTTTTAGCACTAGTTAAGTGATTGTATACATATGTAGGTTTGAGTGTGTGTTTTATGATAGGTTATGTTAAGGTTAAAGATAAGTATAAGATAAGATAAGATATAATGTAAGATAAGTATTATTATTATAGTATTATTATGGTATTATATAGTATTATTATCATTAAGTATTATTGTTATATTACACTAGTTAAGCAATTGTTTACATATGTAGGTTTGTGTGTGTGTTTTATGATAGGATGTGTTAAGGTTAAGATAAGTGTAATATAAGATAAGATATAATATAAGATAAGTATCATTATATGCTAAGAATAAGATAAGTTATGAGATGTATGTTAAGGTATGATATGTTAAGTTTATTAAATGATATGGATTATTATATTAAGCTATAATATAAGTTAGATAAGGAATATCATACCATGCCGTAATATGTTAAGTTATAAGCTAGATTGTAGTATGTTATGGTAAGCTACAAGTGTGTTAAGCTATATTTTATTGTGCTATGTTATGTTAAGTTTAGTTATGGGTAGTTAAGTAGTCCGTGGAAGGGAATGGCCGACCCAGGTGTCGATGAGGCTCGCTATCCATCACACCGCCAACCCTTCGTTAGCGCGAAGAGGAGGAAGGAACGTGAACAATGTCGAATTGGCACGTGGAATATCAGAGGAGGAATGGAAAGAAAGATGAATGAACTATGTGATACGATGGGAAGGAAAAGTCTGGATGTACTCTGTATAACAGAGAGTATGAAAAAGGCGAGCGGTACGATGCAGCATAATGACACGCTCGTCATCTGGTCTGGGAGACCAGATACAGACAGGGCTTGTCAAGGTGTTGCAGCGTTACTGTCTCCTAGAATGGTGGAATGTATGTTGCAATATGAATGTGTAAGTCCGAGAATAATGTGGATCAGATTCAAAATCGGGTTGACAAGAGTGTTTTTAGTTATATGCTATGCTCCTGTCAACTCCGAAAGCGATGAAGTGAAAGATGATTTTTGGACTGGTGTGAGCGATGTGATGAGATTAAAAAATATGAATGAAAGGATTATAATGGCAGGAGATTTGAATGGGTGGGTGGGTATTAGAAGGGATGGTTTTGAATCAGCTTTAGGTTTATTTGGGGATAAAAGAACGAATGACAATGGAAACAGAATGCTTGAAGTATGTTTAGAGTGGAACCTATTTGTATCAAATACTTTTTTCAATCATAGAGGTATCCATCAATATACGTGGGAAAGAGGAAATGAGAGGTCAATGATTGATTTTGTAGTAATTGACTCTAGGTTGAGAGCCGTCACCGCAGACACCAGAGTTTTCAGAGGGGCTGAGATAGAAACCGACCATTTCCTGGTTGTGTCGAGAGTAAACCTCTTCCGCGGCTGGCGCTCTAAAGTGAAAACGGTGTCGACCCCAACTAGAGTCAAAATAGAAAAATTGCAAAACGATAATGTAAGAAGTAAGTATGAAAATTGTGTAGAGATGAGACTGAATGATAAGGTAATGGACGGTCTAAGCATAGACGAAACATGGGACCACATAAAAGTGAGCCTCTGTGAATCTGCTAGAGAGGTATGTGGAATAAGTACGCAAGGTAGAAAGAAAGGTGATGCATGGTGGGATGATGAGATTAAAGCACTGGTCTCAGAGAAGAAGAAAGCGTGGTTATTTCTGATAGCGGCTGGCAGTGCTTCTAGCGAAGAGAGGGATAGAGCGAAAGAAGTTTACAAGGGATGCAAGAAAAGAGTACGTGATGGAGTGAAAGAACGAAAGAAACGCCTGGAAGAGGAAGAGGGGATCAAAATGACAAACCACTTCCAAGAAAATATTAAACTATTTTGGAAGGAGGTCAAAAGGTCACGGAATGGTCCAGAAAGTGGATGTGTGAAAGTGGATGTGTGAAAGTGATAAAATCGAAAGATGGAAAAATGTTGACGAATGAGAAAGAAATAAAAGAGAGATGGATGAAATACTTTGAAGAGGTCTTCGAAAGCAATCCGAGTGATCGAGATTCCAGTGGCGAGTCAGGTATGAATGACGATGGAGTGAATGTTCCCAAAATTAGCATGGATGAAATTAAAAGATCAATTAGATGTATGAAGAATGGTAAGGCTGTTGGTTTCGATAATATTGCTGCTGAATACTTTAAAGGAAATAGCCGTATAATTCTCACATGGTTATGCAAACTTTTTAACCAGTGTCTAGAGGAGGGTTACACCCCATTAGATTGGAGAAGGGCTGTGATCATGCCTCTATACAAAGGTAAAGGGTCACGCATGGAATGTGGAAATCACAGGGCTATTAGCCTGCTAAGTTCAGTTGGTAAGCTGTATGGTAGGATATTGATTGAAAGGGTACAAATGAAAACAAAGGATAAAATATGGGATGTGCAAGGCGCATTTATGAGTGGAAGGGGGTGCATGGATCAGATTTTCTCGTTGCGTATGCTCACAGAGAAGTTTCTGGCAAAAAAACAGAAACTTTTCTGTGCTTTTGTAGATCTACAAAAAGCATACGACAGAGTTGACAGAAAAAAGTTATGGAAGGTGTTGTCTAAGTATGGTGTGAATACAAATCTTATACAGGCAATCGCATCGCTGTACGAAGGAAGCGTTGCATGTGTTAGGGCAAACGGTGATTTTACGGGGTGGTTTGACATCACAAAAGGTGTTAAGCAAGGCTGCGTAATGTCACCGTGGTTATTCAATCTATACATGGATAATTGTATGCAAGAATTGAAAGAGGTGGGCCTGGGCGCGAAAATGAGTAGTCTGCAAGTATGTTGCCTGTTGTATGCTGATGATGCGGTGCTGATTGCTAACAGTATGGAAGATCTACAGTCCCTCGTATCTAGGATGAACGAAGTATGTATGAAGAATGAGCTAATGATGAATGCAAATAAGTCCAAAGTCATGGTGTTTGAAAGAGAGAGTACGAAAACAGTATGCAATATAGTTGTGAATGATGAATACTTGGAGCAGGTTGATGAGTTTGTGTATTTGGGAAGTATGTTTACGAGAGATGGAAAGACTGATAGGGATATTGAAAGAAGGGTGAATGCAGGAAACTCCATTAACGGAGGACTGAACGCGGTTGGCGCAAACAAAAAGTTGTCCATGGAAGCGAAGCTAGCAGTCCACAATGGAGTGCTGATACCAACCTTGATGTATGGCAGTGAGGCATGGAACTGGCAGAGGAAGGATGAAAGTAGACTGAATGCTGTAGAAATGAGATCTCTGAGACGAATGTGTGGTAAAACCATGTATGATAGAGTGAAAATGTTGAGATTCGTAAAGAATGCAAGGCTGATGTAAGCGTAGTGAGAAAGATTAAGAAAGGGACGCTTAGATGGTTTGGGCATGTAGAGCGAATGAACGAAGAAAGGAGTGTAAGGAGAATATGACGCGAATGTGAATGGAAGAAGAAGCCGGGGACGCCCGAGGAAGACATGGCACGATCAAGTGAATCAAATACTCGAGTCGGGCCATGTCAGAAGTCGGAATAACAGAAGAGAATGTATGAGGCGTTGTATGAATGTGAATGAAGCAAGAAGTGTATGCCAAGATCGAGTTGTTTGGCGGTCCGTCCTCTCTGCCTACCCCTGCGGGGAAACGGCGTGATGGTTAGTTAGTTAGTTAGTTATTATCTCTCAGAGGGTAGGTACATATCCATTAAAATACATAAGGTAGATATATATATATATATTATTAATTGCGATTTAAACAAGTAAAAAAAATACTGCTAACAATTTAATAAAACGATTCTTTTACAAACATTAAAACAGAATCAAAGTTTTGACACCTGGGTTGTGGGTGTGAAAAATACCAGTAGTACTAATGTATTCGTCTGAAGATGCCCTGCTACGGGCAAATTGAACTAGTGAAAGCGATTCGGTTAAATGAATAATACTAAGTTACAAAGCTTTTAACCATAATATAAGAATAGTTTTCCTCGGATTCATAATGGACTTTTGATGAATCAATCATAAGACTGTGCGCAGAGATCCGAATCCGTCAACTTATCGCTGGAGTCACTTTCCCCGCCATCCAAACCTAATGGCGATAGTATATGATTAGAGTACTGGGTAGGCACTGATTACCAATATCCCAAAGAAATTTTCACCTGGAACGCGAATCAATCATCCGCCCAGGAAAGGCACTTTCTAGAAAGAACGAGAAAAAAACAATCGCGACCGAAACATTGTCATTATCGTATTGTAATCGGAAATCATATTCCACGGCGGTTCGTAGAATGAAAGAACGCGTCATCACGGTACAGCAGTTCGGCTAAACGATGTCACTTGCCTCTGTCAGGGCATTGTCAAGGTACGCAGAAGAGAAACGCTAATCGAGTTCGGGACATGCCTTCGGATGTTCTCTTATTCTAATATTTCATAACGTGAAATAACTCGCGAAGGAACCTACTAGCCAGATAACAATAGAAATAGAAAGTTGCCAGTACCTTTATTAGAATCATAGCGTCTGTCGGCTCATGGTGGCGAACTGCTCAAAAGCGTGAAATGTCGACAAATTACCAAGGAAAAAAAATTGATGATACTTCAAACATATAAAGATATTTCAAAATCACTTAAAACCGTTTAAAAAAAACACTGCACGTCGTCATTTAACCATAACATCCAATAATATTATGAATATTTAATTCATCAAATGCTAAATCGTTTCTACGATTTTAATATCGGAGGAGCGGTAAAATGAACCGGAAAGACAGGTTTACGGAAATAACCTTTTGTCATCAACTCGTATTTAAAAAATGTTTCGATGATAACTAGGCCTTATCTTTTTTTCAGGTTTATCCAGACGCGCTTTCACGGGAAGTAGGTAATTAATGTCATTATTTAGCCATTGGCAAATTATGCCGAGGCATTAAAGATAATTTTTCTTACAAGTTTACAAATAACCTTTAGAAAGCGAGCGGATACATAACGCAGATTTACGATGGGTAATTTCACGTAAATGGGCAAATCGTAAATATAAGGAGCAAAGGTATTTATTCTACTCTCCGTTCATTTGGGTGGAAAAATAATTAATTTCAACGTGGACACGAGGAAGCAAAATTAATACTAAACTATGTGCGAAAGGAAAGAAAGGGAGAGGAGTTAAAATTAGCTCCAACGAAATGAGTACACTCGATCATTCTCGCTTGTCCCGTTTTTTTTTTCAATATGTACTTAGTCGTGGGTATCAAAAAATGTAATTTCCTTCATGTGTGACTATAATTACATATTTAAATCAAAATTCTATTTTTCGAGTCATCCCCTTCTTCCTATCGCAGACAGAAACAGTATATTAAAATTTACGGATAACATATCCCACACTTGGAAAGATAACCATCATTCTCATCATTCTCCGTCGTGTTGCGATAATGGATTCGCGGGTTATGACTTTGTGTGAAATTTAACACAAGTTCTTCGACCAACTGAGCATAACTGACAACACAACTAAACAAAAAATGAGCGATTCTCTCGCAGTCGTGCACCTGCAAACGAGATGCTAATGTATTTGTGTTATGAGAATTCCGCATGCAAATTTATTTCGGGCATAAGTGAAATTAACAATTCATATCCAAGGAAGATCACGAATGGTGTATGAGTGATGACCGGTGATGCAAACTCCCATAGCAACAGCATGACAAGTCACGTGGGATAGAGTTGCCGGGTGTCCCTAATAAGTGCAAAGGCCCGGGGTCTCCTAACAAGACAGGACCGAGGATGATGAATGAGCGAATTTAAATAAAACTACACCCACGACCGTAATATTAATAAATATTTAGGACGGCGGGTCCTCGCTACGCGACTCGCGAGGATCCCCTCCAACCGAGGAACACGAGAAACAATGGAAGAACCATATTATAAGCAGTTTGATGCGCTTGTCTCGATCATCTTAAACCTAAATAGTGAACAATAGAACATCGCTCATCCAGATGCATGAGGGATTATTATTTGAACAATGTACTTATTCGCAGGAGCTTTAGAAAGCAGAAAGCTTTATCGAAATTAAAAAGGAAACAGCGTTGAACTCAAGTGAACGTAGTCTAGACGGGTGTGATTTTAATTCTAACTACGTTTGCACTAAAGTGAATCCGCTTGAGTAGATATACATTAATTAGTCAACAATCTCTATCTACTGACACTCCACAATACCTAACTGGGTTCAATAATTAACAAGAGCACGTTAGTAATTCGCTAATTAAGCCGTTGTGGAGGCAAAGCCGTTGTTGAAACATATGGTGTTTTCAAGACTAGATAGCTGGTGTTGTTGTTAGGTACACGTTACAAAAATTGGCGTCGTTCCACAATGAAAGGATGCTCTCGTAATTGCTATAGAGATGGAATGTCATGTTTATAAACCAGATCTGAATAGGCAGAAAATTCAGAACAGTCTCCTTATCCATTTTCTCCTCACTTGGTCAGGTGATCTCTTCGGTGATATGTTACGTATAAAATAATTTTAGATTAGATAATTTACAAATTAAAAATAAAGAAAACAGTTAAAATTAATAGTAATATTAAAAAAAAAGAATTATTTTATGGCTTTCACCCATTAAGGGCGATCATGGTCATGATTAATTAGTTAGATTAGAATAGTACAGATTATTCTTAAAGTTAGTTACTTTTAAACAGAATATAATAATCAACGTGTCCTACAGTCCCATATTAGATATATTTCCAGTTAATTCAAAATTTCCCACTTCCTCTTCCCTCCTTTGACGTTCTGTTTCTTTCTTTTTATATGTTGTCCCATCCTATAATATGTAAGCATATCTCTATCTCACTGTTCCATTGTTTCATTCTATATTATGTCTCATCTGTATATGTGCCCACTCCATGTACTTTTATTTAGTTTTTAAAAAAATTACCCCGACGAAGCTTGGGAAAAGCGAAACCGGTTGGTGATAAATTTATGGTTCAAAATGTTTTATTTAAAGTATTTCTTGTAGTTCTACTAGGTACTCTGAACACTATCCATTCGCGAAAATTCATCTATCGGTCATGTTTTTGGTTTAATTTTTGTGTTCGTCTACTTATAATAAAAAGTTAATATGGGAAAAAGTTGCAAATACACTATAATGTTAGTAATTGCCTGGAAAAATTAATGTAAATTGGTAATTTGACCTCGGCGAAGTTATAGCACGTAGGTATACGTAAGTCAAAGGCACTTTTCTCTTTGGAATAGGTTACACAAGTATTGTCAAGCAGTTAATATTAAGTAATTACAGGTTGGTGTCACCCAAGTATCAAAACATTCATTAAAAATTATTAATTGTTTTTGTGTTTAATTCGTAGAGCTGTTTCGGCGTTTAAGGTCCAGTTTGAAAATGGCCTTAAACGCCGAAACAGCTGTCACAATAATAAAAACTAAAAATGCTTGCAGAACTTAATAATAACATTATTAAATTTGATTTACATAAAATTTAAAAAAAAATCAAAACTTTCCTGTAATATTGAAAAATTAAAGTGAATTGATAATTGATAGGTATTTGCAAGTCAAAGGCACCACCTTTGGAATAGGTTTCTAATTTTGATATAGTTAAAAACGTATTTCAAAGCTCCAAAGAACGCGATGAAAAAATGTTGCGAGCTCAAAATAGTTGCGTTCACGATAGAGCTCACCGTTAGATAACCTTTTATATCTCATACATAGTTTTTTTCGCTTTATAGTTACAACGATAATGATGCTCCATTAATGACATGTCGATATTCTAGTTACCTTGGATAGGTACGTAACCTCGAATAATAGTTGTGAAGCTTTCAGTGATGAATTGACGAATTGCAAAGATCCCACGTTAAATAATTCAGACGGGATTAATGTAAGGACATGGCGGGTAATTTAAGGCCATGCATCCGTACATCAGAAATGAGCAGTGAGTCATGAGGAGCCGCCAGACAAGATGGTACCAATCCATACAGATCCGTTCAACCGTACCACTTTCAACGTACAAACGCGTGGGCGTCGTGGAAGATAAACGCGTAAGAAAAACGTGTTACAACCAAATATAAAAGCTTCAAGGTCGAGAGCTGCGGTATCGGCGGCAAGTATTGGGATTAAATATTTATTAAGGACCGACGGGGTAAGCCCGGTGCTTCGGGAAACGCTTTTCCGACAAATTTAATATATAGGATTCCATTACTGATCCCTAAATAGACAGGTAAGGGGCCTACGAAATTTATGACGCAAAAAAGGTTAAACAAGATGACGTAAAGCCGCTCTTGCCCATTTTATTTTTTCTCACTAAAACATTAAGCCGTTAAGTCTCGACTATAAAGCAGGAAACGCGTATGTAGCAAAAAAACTGTCTAACTATGAGTTGCGGTGTAAATAAATTTTTATTTTTTATTTTTATGTAAATCAAATTTTAAAATGTTAATTAAGTTCTGCGAGTATTTTGGATTTTTTATTATTGTGACAGTTGTTTCGGCGTACCAGGAGATTTTCAAACTGTGCTTAAGCGCACATTGTGACGACTTACTTATATGATTTTATTTACTCCCACCCAATTTTAATTTGGACGGTGTTTAAAATGATTTGTTATCGGTAAAAGCAATTTAGTTAGAAAACAGGTACTTACATTTATAATGTGTTTTCCCCGTTTTAAATGATAATATTTTCCTAATTGATTTGTAATGATGTGAATGCTATTAACGTATTTAAATGTTTTATATTGTTTGGGTTCTGTGAACATACTGAGTAGTGGGGAATAAATAATTTTCTTCACTTTATTAATTAATTTTACATTGTGATCATTCGTTCGTTTATTACTTTCCAATTGTTCAAGTAAATTTACTAATCTAAGAGCCTTTCCTTCTTAAACACAATTTTTTTTTAATAATTAATAATGTATTTGCCCGTTTTTTTCCATCTGGAATATCCAGGTCAATACAACGATTTGAATCTCACAACTTTAATTTCATGAATTTTACATTGAATTTTAAAAAATCTAACTATCACCAAAATAAGACAATGGTTTGTTACATATACTTTATTTTTCAATAAGAAAATATAATGTGGAAATTTTATCCGAAACCAACAATAAATATATTTATTGGTGTTTTTTTTACATCAATGTTAATTATAAATTCATCTATAATTATTATTAAATAAGACAATGATATTTTCATTATGTATGATGTATATGACTCATATGCACGGTGCTGCTGGAACGAGACGGAGCGCGTACCACGTGATTCGTTGAGACGTGTGGCAGTTTGTTCAGTGGCGACGTGCAATAGAATTTTTTTATGCGGTAGAATATACATAATTGATAAACATATCACAGGACACCAAATTGCATCTACTTTTTTTTTAAATCCAAATAAGTCGGGAATCGATGGTTAAATCTGTCGTTTACTTGCTGATACTCAGTGTATGTATTTTATTTGGTGACCAGACAAATCAAGACACGGATGAATCGGCACACTTATTAAGTGACATAAAGTCATCAATAGTATGATTAAAAAAATACCACCCTTAAAATCTAATCTAATTATCTCAATTTTTTTAAAGTGTGCTGATTCATACTTGTTTTGAATTATCATAGAACTGTTTTATTTTTATATTCTTTTGTATTTCAATATGTATTAAAAAAAAAACCGACCGCCACAACTTGTGATGTGCCTTGTCTGGTGGTTGCACAACAACAAAAACCTGCATCAAACTATTTTATTGAAAAAAGAAAATTACTACTACGTTTGCTTAGTTGATTAGATAAAGTACCCACATTTACCAAAGTAGTCATTTGACAAATATTGTAAACAAGGTCTTATTGATACATTAATAATAATTATCGATACGAGGTAATGTGAACTCAAGGATTATGCAAAAACCAATCAGAGTCGTATAAGAGTTCATATCGAAGGACAATATTATGATAAAACCGTGCTATCTCTTATGTTAACAATTATTGCGGAACAGTGTTTGGGTAGTCAGACTGCATCGATGATTTTTGGAGGTCAGAGTAAAGAAAATATGTTTGATAAATCAGTCAAGGCAATAAAAGATAAGCGGATTCCATTTTCATTAAAAAATATAATATTATTGGTTAATTAATGAATATGAAAATAGAAAACATACCTTTTGCCACCTCTGCCAGAATCATCCTCATCCGCTGGTGTTGCGGAGCCCGACTCCTGGAAAAAGGGTATATATTTAATATGGATACATAAAAAGATTGACAAAAACTTGTTCAAAAAAAGATTGATAAAAACAGGAAAAACATTTTATTGGTAATTTTAATACGCAGAGCAAAATTTACACACGAATCATCATACAGTAATAAGAATATAACACATAAAACCAATAATAATAATACCTTTATTGTAGTTAAATTTAACTATAACTAAAAGACATGTATAATATAATAATGTAAGTGTACAGTGGTGTATAAAGTAAAATAGAAAATAATATAATAGTTATACTTGAAGTTTCACAAAACCCGCCTCACTAGGCTAGCCTGTGTTGAGGCAGTAATTTTGCAAATTATTTTATAATTTTAAAATACCTATGAATATACATTTATATTGAGGTATGCTTCGTAAATAGTTTAAGGGTCGGCAAAAGAGAATTTCTATGTATATATTACAAATATCCTTTAAAAACTGGAGGTTTTATGTACTTAAAAAAATATTTATTTTTTATTTTTGAAGATAATCTCTAATCAGTCAACGGACTGAAAATGTAATTATATGAAATTCCCTCGATAGAAAAAAATCGTATACTATACTCCGAAAATAAAAAAAAACGGGTTATTTAACATGTTATAGGTTTGAAAAAATCATAGTGTTTCTTTAAATGCTACTTAAGACATTCGTCTTGAGATTTTTGATCTATCTTAAATATGTGGTGTTTTATTAATATTTTTAGAACTATCACTTACGCCTATTTATTCTAAACGCTTTTCACATTGGCGCGCTCTTTCTATATTTGCCTTTCAACAGCGGTCAGTCGGGATTCAGAGCCGATGCTAGACAGACCTCTTGCCTAAATCTAAATTCTCGGAGATTAATGCGGGGCCTTAACCTTTTACACCACAAATGGAATCTTCATTCCCAAATCATCATTTGCAAATAAAATAAGAAAAACCATGCACTTTTTCAGAACCATAAGAAACTTTCTAGACTTGAAAATGATTTATTTTGCGGTCTGTCAATCTATTATTGAGGAGGTGGTACTTCATCTGCGCACTAGACCCAATCATAAAGGCACAGAAAACGATTATAAAAATAATTCTTAAGCTACCTCTAATTACAGACTCTAACTTAATCTTTAATATAATGAGAGTATTTGACGTTCGGCAGATTTACGCTAAAACAATCCTCACTCATCTTTATTTAAACAAAAGTAAATACTATGAAAAAAGAGTAAACACTCGTATTACTAGAAATGCCAACAAAGATTTACTCCGAATTCCCGAATTCATACTACTTTTGGGCAAAGGAATTTTAGGTACCTTGCGATAAGAATTTAAATCTGAATCACAAAAAATATTCAAACACAACGTAAAAAATTGGATTAAAAGTAATGATAAGGCATTTACCGGTGCACTCACCTAAATTCGAAATTATTGATTCAATAATCCTATATTCTGTAATCCAACTCTTCCACCATTTAAACAAGAAAATGTTTCAAAAAAAGTACTTAACATGGATACGTTAAAATGTAAATTAGAAGTAGAAAATTGGCTTGATTTATATCAATGTAATGATGTCAATGTTTGTTGTAAAATGTTTGAAGAAAAATTATCTAAATTCATAAATGACTCAACAAATAATGTCATATCCAAATCCAAACTACCTAACTTCAAACCTATAAAACCATGGATAACTCACGGTTTAATAGTATCCGTACGTCATAAGCAAGCTCTTTATAGATTAACTAATCAACAACCAAATAATGAACATTTACAGAAACATTTTAAAGCATATAAAAATAAACTCTCATATATCATAAAACATACAAAAGAAAGCTATTACAAACAGAAGTTGATACAGGTTGAAAATGACAAAGGAGTATGGACGATTATAAATGAGATAATGGACAAAAAAAAGTATAAAAACAATGAAATCAGCACTATTATTCATGATAATTCGAAAACATGTTGCAAAGAGAACCCTTTAAAAGCTGCAAATATATTTAACGAATTCTTTGCAAATATAGGAGAAAATCTTGCCAATCTCATACACAAAGATCCAAATATAACAATTCCAGACTGTAATGTTGATGTTAAAAATAAAATGTCAACATTTCAACTCACCACAGAGGACGAAATAGTAACTATTATAAACGGCATGAAAGGAAGCTCTGCCCCAGGTTTTGATAGAATTACAATTAACATTTTAAAAAATATTAAAAACAAATTTTCTAAACCGTTAATGCATATAATCAACACAAGTTTCCAATGCGGAGTATTTCCATGTAATTACAAACAAACTACCATAACTCCAATATTTAAGTCTGGTAATCCCGAAGATGTTAATAATTACCGTCCCATTTCAGTAATCTCAAATATTGCAAAAATTTTTGAAAAACTTGTAAAAAAAAGACTTAACCAGTTTATAAAATGTAATAGCATAATTCACGAAAATCAATTCGGCTTTATGGAAAGTAGAAGCACACAGGATGCAATTTCAAAATTAACTAGCCTTATTCACACTTCATTAGATAAATCACTAAAATGCCTTGGAATTTTTATAGATCTCAAAAAAGCGTTTGATAGCATATCTCATGACAAACTTATAATTAAATTAAGCAACATTGGAATAAATAGTACAGCTCTGGAATGGATAAAAAGCTATCTTTTCAAACGTCCTCAAGTGGTAAAAATAAACGAGGTACTTAGTCATAAAAAAACAAGTAATTTTGGCATACCTCAAGGTACAGTACTGGGACCTCTACTTTTTATCATCTATGTAAATGACATATTCATGCAAAAGCTAAACGGAAAAATAATATCTTATGCTGACGACACTGTCATAATAATTGAAGGTACTGACTGGAATTCTATTAACAAGCAAGCAAATACTGATATTAATATATTAAAAAATTGGTTCGATAATAATCTACTCTCCCTTAACACTGGAAAAACAAAATTTATTCCTTTCTCTATCAATAAATTTAAATCAAAACCAGAAATAAAAATTATAATACATCAAAGTAACTGCAACAGAATCAATTGTAATCAAGCATGTTCAATACTTAGTCCAACTTCCAAAATTAAATACCTTGGTGTATATATAGACCAGCATTTTAAATGGAAAACACATATTTGTGAACTTGTTAAACGAATTAGAAAATGTATATATATATTTATAAGACTAAGAAATATTCTTAGACTAGAAAACCTAAAAAGAGTGTACTATGCAATTGTTCAGTCTATTTTACAATATGGAATTATTGGCTGGGGGGGAACATATGATAATATTTTAAGTCCACTTAAAATAATTCAAAGATTGATAATAAAGGTAATTTTAAAAAAACCATCATCATTTTCCACTGAAAAGCTTTTTACAATATTCAATGTACCTACAGTAGATAAAATTTATAAAAAATATGCAATTATTCAAATCTTTAAAGAAAAAATGTTAAATAAATTACAATTTAATATATCCGCAAGGTATCAGCAAAACATTAAAATCCCGCCATTCAATACTAAGCATACGCAAAACACATACCTATATCTAGGAATAACTTTTTTAACAATCTGCCATCTGATCTTAAAATTATAGAAAATATCCATGAATTTCAACATAGATTAAAAAATTACCTCAAACTACTGTAACAATTTTTTTTTAATTTTTTTTTTTTTATTATTATTAGATTTTTTTGTCTTTTATTATTATCTTGTCTTCTTTTCTTCTACTTTCTTTTCTTTTTCTTTAATACTTTTACTAGTGATAAATTACAAAATTTACACGACAAATTCATATTTTCCTGCTATTGTACAACAATATTTCAAGTTATGATTTGATTAATTAAGCGATAATCACTCACCAAACACAAGAACCTTGTTTCTTTATGGTGAGGAATAGCTATATCATATTTTTTGTTACACTATATGAATCGTGTCTTATTTTTATATACTCTCTGTAAAAAATTATCATATTAAATAAAAAAAATAAAAAATAAAAAAATAAAAATGATTTACAAAGCGTATCTTAATATAAATGTATATTCATAGGTATTTCAAAATTATAAAATAATTTGCAAAATTACTGCCTCAACACAGGCTAGCCTAGCGAGGCGGGTTATGTGGAACAATAACTGTTATTATATTATTTTCTATTTTACTTTATAAACCACTGTACACTTACATTATTATATTATACATCTCTTTTAGTTATAGTTAAATTTAATTACAATAAATACATTATTATTATTATTATTTAGGTGCCCCCGAACGATATATCGTTCCGATACATTATTGTACTTGAGTGCCACAGAACGATATATAGCTCGAGCCATAAGATTCGTCACGCGTTACCCACGGTTCTAAAATTACGTCACATTGAAAACATGTGTCTAAAATAAAAGTAACCAAAATAAAAAAAATATATATATTCATGGATTTTCGACACTTATCCAGCATTTAAAAAAAATACATGTGGCACCTAAGGGGTTAATCAATAATTTTGAATTTTGGGTGAGAATTTATGGTGGTAGTTGTAATGGATAATATAAAAGGTCACGAAAAACCCACTAGTCAAAATGATATGAAGAGTCCATGTTTAGAAGAATTCGCACAAAGATTGGTTTATTGCGGAAATTATATTTCAGGAAAGAATTTTTTATCGAATGTTATTTTAATTCCGCGTAATATTATACATTCAGAAAACATTAACTACCAGAAAATTATTAAAAAAAAACATTTACACATCTTTGATCTGAAAGGATTTTGTGGAAGCAAGGTCATAAAAAAAAAGTACAGAAAAACTTTATATCTACATAAAGCATTCTAGCGGAATATTATGTACAATAATTACAAGGCAGACAATGTACTATCTAGTATGAAAAATAGCAGAAACGTAATTATCATATCAGATAAGTAAAAATAATTACAACATACATTTTATACACTCCATGATTTCGTCTGATTTAATTGGAGTCGGCTGCAGAAGCAAAAAAAAATGTTAAAATAAATCGAAAATCATGACCATGGAAAAAACTACGAAAATATCGAGTTTGACTCAAATATTAGCCAAGCGAAGCTACTTGAGATATTTTTTCCATGATATTTCTATCACAATCGAATTCCAAAACGAATCAACAAATTATAAATAAACACTTAATTAGGTGACACACCGATGTTTTTTTTTTAAGTAAGGACGTGTACTCATTTTGATTTACGTATTTTATATTAAACTGGCTGATGTGTACCCGGCCTTGCTCGGGTACAATAATTGATTTGACAGCGAAAGAAACTATCGCCAAATAAAGAAACATTCATTTGAATATTTTATTTCATTCCGAACGTTTATTTTTTCAAAATATATCTAAATCATAAAGTTCTCTAACTAACTAACTAACCATCACGCCGTTTCCCCGCAGGGGTAGGCAGAGAGGACGGACCGCCAAACAACACGATCTTGGCATACACTTCTTGCTTCATTCACATTCATACATCGTCTCATACATTCTCTTCTATTATTCCGACTTCTGACATGGCCCGACTCAAGTATTTGATTCACTTGATCGTGCCATGTTTTCCTCGGGCGTCCCCGGCTTCTTTTTCCATTCACATTCGCGACATACATTCTTCTTACACTCCTTTCTTCGTTCATTCGCTCCACATGCCCAAACCATCTAAGCGTCCCTTTCTTAATCTTACTCATTATGCTTACATCATCCTTGCATTCTTCGGTTAGTTCTTAGGTTAAAATATTCTACCTAATAAAACCTTCTTTTGAATATGCAATCTGTGGATAACCAGAGTGTTATATCTATGGGCTAACCTAATTAAAACATGGCGGGTTCAAAGTTTTTCATACTAATTTTAAAACGTTATAGCAACAGTTTTACATATCGGATTTCATTCGACCTACTTTCTAAACCTCCCCGGCACTAATAAAAACAAACTGCGCTATTTTCAGCGAAACCGGTCCAGTGATTTTCGAGAACATCGAGGACAAACAAACAATGTTACAAACTGCATTGATTTTTATTTTTTAGATAGATAAGAATTTACAGTAGAACCCTCAAGTGTGTATCGACTACATAATTAGTGCATGTCCTATACATTTTTTTAAAATCAATTCAAATCAAATTCCGATGAATACCATACATAAGGTAGGTTAAAGATCTCAAAAAAGGGGGAAACAAAGAATTTATAAATGTACGACTCAGTATACCGCGTGATGTGAGCAATGATTACTCTTGCGGGGTCCAGCCACCGCCAGTGAGAGAATTGAGGAAACGGTCGAGGTCAGCACACAACAAAGGAGTGAAAAAGAGCGCATTACGCCAAGAAGCTGATTGGAACTAACATTAAGCCAAGATTAACAATATATTTGGCTTAAGATTTGGAGGACGGACTACCCTTGGGGAAGATCATTGTCCATTCTTTCAGAGGACCTTGGAGGAAACAGTCCAACCGAAACCAATTTCTCAGAGGAATTCACGTCGATTTGTTTAGTCACTGTATAAATAATATGTGAATACAGCAAAAAAACTGCCTGGAGCAAGTGCGATTATGGCAAACTCAATCGGGGAAATTTGGGAGCTGGAAGGAAATGTGGCGGGGGAGAGGGTAGGTTAACAAAAAAATTGGAACTTGGAGCAACACTTGGTTATTGATAAAGTGGAAGGCAATAATAGAAGAAGAGGAAGGCCAGCGATGTGTTGGACTATATAGACCTAATATATAGATTCTTATGTCCACGTTTTTTTTTGCAGCGCAGGTATGGAGGAGCCTGATTCTTCAAAAAACTGGAAAGCCTGTATATAATGTATACGAATGCAATAACTATATTCAAAATATATAACCAAGAAATACGTATCATATAACCTAAGATTACGGATCGAATAAAATTATTAATTAAAGTAGAAAAGATAGTATTAAATTCGGCAGATTAGTGACAAAAATCAAAACCCAAAAAACTCCGTCCTCGATAGCCGTTGTTCCTATCGTTCGTGGTTTTAGTGCGAAGCGGAATACCGGACGGAAATCCAAGACAGTTTTGACGAAATCTGTCGGAATTTACTGTACATGCTAGAGGAAATGTAGATTTCATGATGGCAACACCGCAAAAAAGGCGAAAAATTTCTGATCAAAATAAAATTAATTTTAAAACGAATTTGTAGACTCATTTATTCAGTTGACCAAAGCAAACAGCGGAAGGTGATAATAAAATTACAATTTTAAAATATTCAATGCACAATTCATACTCGAACTCCAAAACTGCACACAGCCTACCTTTGATTATAGAGCAATGTACGCCACTGATTGATAGAGTATAACATATGAAACGAGCTTTGTATTTTTTCCAATTGCAAAAGAGTCCGCGGTAATTGCAGACGTTGACAAAGCGGGTTTGTGGAGCGTGCAATGAATATCACGCTTTACAAAATAGAGCGCGGTGGCTCGCGAGCGCCCGTGACTTGTGGAGCAGCTTTTATGAATTATTTATCGAAACTCTTGAGATATTATATTAATTTATTTAATTATATTTCATCATCACGCTCCTATCGATACAATGTGATGAACAGGTAGGTAATCTGGTACTGTGTCGAGACATTCATTCGCATACGATACTGATAATTAACTAACCATCACGCCATTAGTCCGCAGCGGTAGACACAGAGGATGGGAAGTCACGCAACTCTGTCCTGGCGCACGCTTCTTGCTTCATTCACATTCATATATCGTATCGTGCGTTCTATTATACCCGCTCTTGATACGACCCTACTCAAGTACCAAATTGATTCATTTGATCATACCTTGTTTACCTGAGAGGCGTCCACAAAAGATGTCATCGTCGTCCAAACTACCTAAACATAAATTTCTCGATCTTGTTTATTACCTTGGATTCTTTTCGGATATACTACACGTTCGTACGTGATTCCCCTACACAGGGAACTCATACCTACTGTATTAACCTCTGACGTCAGAATTAAGAGACTAGCCCTAAGTACAATTTCAACGGCCGGAGGCAAAAGGTCACGTGACACTCATTTTGGCACCAGCCTAGGTTCACTGCCGTCCACGTTTGTGTCGCGTGATTCTGATTGCGGCAAGTCAAATACAAAACATTTATAAAAAGGATTAAACGAAATACTCTAACAAAAAAAATCGTTTTGTGAACAAGCCAAACCTTTTTACTTAAATTGGCAACACGCATAGCTCGCCCCTAGCCGACCTCATTTTGGTTTCTTCTTCTTTCGTGTTAGGGTATCTCTATTTATCATTTATCTGTGTTATTAACTCTACCTCTGTCCTTCCTTTGCCAGTTAAATGGCTAATAAATATTAAAGCTCCGACATAGCCAACAGACAACATAAAACACACGATAGCACGAAACCCCAATGACTGAGTAATATAATAAAAATAGCGTCATATTTCTATAGCGCAGTTTGGCGATATTTTACGTCAGGTAACTCGCAAGTCAACGAACTACTTGCCCCTAGGGCCCACAAAGAACATTGAGGCTCCCGTCCTGCAGAGATTAACCTCGCAGTCATAATTAGCGTCCATCTCACATCTCGGCTAAACGATGTAAATCTCGGCCATTACGCGAGAGGAGCAATGTCGATCCGGCTTTTTGCTGCGCTCCTGGCGCTGCTAATTGGGCAGGACTGTGCATCAAGCCGACACATACATGCACACACGATAAACAGTTAAAGGAAGCTGCACAGAGTGCACAGTTACTGTAAATAAGGACAATTAAAAAATAATGTTGGAGCAGTACGTTGCATGCGAGACTTTTCTCCGATGAAAGTACGACCACATCTACCGGCTCCACCCAGTGCAGACACGTAAAGTGGCAAGCAAGGAAAAATTAATTGGTTTCATTATCTATGAACACATTCACGCACGGTGTAATGTGAATAGACCTTAACCCGTAAACGTTCTTATAAAATATCCTTCATCTTTTCTATCTAACTAGTACTGCGGCGCTTTGGCCTTATTACTATTACCATCTCATGTTTTGATTTACTTGACAGAATGAATGCCACATCATTTGTGCTCTTTGAGAAAATATCTTAACTGGTTTAAAAACCCTAACCAAGAAAAGGACAAATATTTGATTATAAACAATTTACAAAAGTTACGTTTTGTACTTACTGAATGAAATATATTTAATTAACTATTTACTGCTTCCCCGAGTATCGTTGTCGGCTCATAAAGCTGAGTGATACGTAACTCAATCTTATCAATATTACTCAATAATATTATCATTTTTAGTACTCAATTTTAAACGTATTTTTTCCTTATAGCACCAACCTATCAAACACATATACATAATCTCTTTTTATTGAATTATTATTCCCTTTTCTAGATATATTATATTACCATACTATGTCAATACTAGCTTTTTTCCCTTGTTTTTTTGTATAATGGCACTTAATATGAACTAAACTTGTCAATTTGACTGTCATAAAACGGAATTTGTTCCCAGTTGGGCAGTCAAAGGATTCTTAAATGTTAACTAATGTGTGTTTCAAATAAATAAATAAATATTATTATTATTATTAAAAACTTGTATTTTATCATGTATTTTTTCAGAAAACACAACTGCCATTTATGGCTAAAACCATTTGATTAAACCAAATAGGGCGTATCAGGGGGCTAAGTCTGTATCTTTTGCGTTAGCTAACGTAAGTTAAATCGGCCACAAACAACACATTTTGACAGTTTGGTAGTCCATATCTCAATAACAAGTTAAGTTGTGTTTACGTTACGAGAAAAATCCGTAACGGAAACGCAAGAGACGACGCTGCGTTTATGAAAACTGTTAAAATGTGCTATTTATGTCCGATTTAAATTGCGTCAGCTAACGCAAATGATACAGACTTGGCCCCCAGGACATACCCGACAGACTTTTAACAAGCGATTTCTGAGTTTATTTGGAGTAAAAAATGAAGATGTAATTTTTCTGTGGGGTGACATTTTTTCCAAGTAAAAACTAAATAAATTATATCACATGTTGGCACTGGTTATAATTTAACGCACATTGTGGTATGTATAGTAGTGGTGGGCGAAGCGGCTCGGTTTAGTGAGCCGGATCACTAAATCAGCTCTCTGTAAAGACAATCCACATGAAAACTGGACGAAAAAAGTATCGCGTAAGGACGTCTTTAGGAGGGGTAAGGGAGCGAAGGAGAGGGCATGGTGCGGGAGGACGCGAACCGTCGTTTAAACGAGCCGGATCACAGAAGTGAGCCGCTTCGCCCACCACTAATGTATAGCCTAGAGCCTAGAACAGTGAATAGAACAATAATTTATAAAAAATAAAAATAACTAGTAAATCCAGTAGGTAAATCAGTATTAGTAGAAAATATAAAAAAATATTTTTTTAACATTCATTTAAAATGCGATATATTAAAATCATTGTCAATGAGTAAATATTTAGGTCAAACCATTTTTTGTACATTCAAAGGCGTAAAAAGCACTCGCCGACAGATTAGTTATGAGTTCCTAGAAATCTATTGGTATAATGTATGAGTGAAACTTTTCTGCGAATTGATAGTGCTTGCAGAATCTGGCAGAGCATTGTACTTTGAACATGTTCCCATCTTTTTTTTTTTTTTTTTACATGAATACCGCACAAGAGTCCCAACTGCTCCCAACCGTCTGGAGCCAGTGAGACTATGGCATTCCCAATTGGGGAATGTTGTGAGGCTGGAGGTATTGGGGAAGGGAAGGAGAAGGGGAAGGGGAAGGGGAGGAGGGAGGTGGGGAAATACCTGGCTATTCAGATCTGGTCACCAAACACGGCTAAAAGCCATTTCAAGCAACGTTTCAATTCTGAATGGTGGTCTTTCACCAGGGCGATACTGAGAGTATCTTCCACTCTGGAACGTGCGCAAATATGTTATATATTATTTTTAAATTAATTAATTGTGAAACACAAATTAATTAAATAAAATTCACTTGCGCACGCCGGGATTTGAACCCGCGACCTTCGGATTCGTAGTCGAGAGCCTTACCCCTCGACCATGGAGGCCGTCTTGACCGCATTTCGAAATCAGTGTGATAAGAGTTAATATTAATGCGTTGTCCTTTTCAGGAATCTAATTTAATGGTTTTTCGTAATGAAAAATCCGCCCTATATTTTCGTAATCACGAAAGTTGCGAAAGAAATCCTTATCAGATCTCTTTCTTCTTATTTATCAATCTATACATGTGTTATTTGCCGATTATTGGTAAACCACTTACAGCTGAAGGTTATGTTTCGTCGTCCACGCCTTCCTCTCGATCAAGGCGTATCGTCGCTAATCGCGTGAAGACTTAATCTAAACTAAAGCAAACAAAAGAAACGTCAGCGCTATAATTCGATATCAGCAAAAAGTTTGATTCTTAGGACATAAAAAGGTGGAATGAAGGAAATGAAATCGATTTAATTTGAAAAATCTCATAAGTTATTGCCGGCTGAATCGAATCAATCATCCACAGTTGGGTGGGCTTAATTGCACTCTTTAACACTAGAATCGATAGAAAAACGCGTGACTACCTCATCAAGAAAAAGTTGTATTCTAAAGAAACACTATTCAACTAGAGACCAATAGCATAAAACACCAAGAATTTTAACTACTTTTAGGCATTTCGTGTTAGAAGTATTGTCCATCTCCTGAGAATCGATACATTAGGAGAAGGGATGCATTAATAATTGTCCAAGATTTAAAGCAATATACTTCAGATCGGGTGTAATTGCTTCTGGGATTGGAAGGACAGCAAATTGCATCGGCTCCGGTCTTAGTTCTCCCATTTTTCCTAGAAACTGATTCGGGGACAATCAACGGAGTGCGGAACGAATCTGTCCATCACGCTCCAGTGAAACCAACACCGAGAGATTGTGAGGCAATCGGTTATTTGTTTGTCTTCGGTACACACACGGAACAACTCGGGGTTCAAATATCTACATGAACCTCAACAGATTCCAAAAGAAATAACACGTAGGTACTACCCAAACATTGAAGAAATACGTTTTGGTGGAAAAAATATGGAAATTTTTCATTGGCAGATATCATTGAGTAAATAAAGGCTCGATTTCTAAACAAACAATCGGCAGATATATATTACAATGAACAGAATCGCGGATGGGTATGTGCTCAAGATGCCGACGGAACGAGAAGAAAATTTATTAATTGTTTTTGTGTTTAATTCGTAGAACTCCCTTTAATTATTATTTTTTTTAATAATGTAAATCAAATTTAATAATGTTATTATTAAGTTCTGCAAAGTATTTTTATTTATTTTTTTATTATTGGGACAACTGTTTCGGCGTTCAAGGCCTTTTTTAAGCTGCGGTTAATCCACATTGTGACCTTATTTATATGATTTTATTCACTCCCACCCCATTCTAATTTATAAGGGTGTTTAAAAATAATGATTTATTATCGGTAAAAGAGATTTACTTAGAAAATAATTAAAATTCTCTATTCTATGAGGTTTTCACATATATAATGTGTTTACAATATTTAATTGACAATGTTTTCTTAATTGATTTATTTAAATGTGTTATATTGTTTTGATAATGTGAACATACTGAGAAGCGATGAATATATAATTTTCCTTACTTTATGAATTAATGTTATATTAGGATCATTCGCTCGTTTATTAATATCTAATTGCTGTTTTAAAATGGCCTTGAAAGCCGAAACAGCTGTCACAATAATAAAAACTAAAAATACTTGCAGAACTTAATAACAACATTAATAAATTTGATTATATTAATTTTTTTTTTAAAAAGAGAATTCTATGGGCAATTTCAGAGGGAAGACGTACTGTAGGTCACCCCACTCAAAGTAGACAATAAAGGAGAAATGATGCGGAGGCTGGGACTGAAATGGAAGTAGTGAAAGATAAGGATGCCTTGAAGATGCTCACTTGTCGAATAAATGGGTCAGGTCGGTGACCCATTCTCTGTTACTAGGAAAAGGGGGTGAACACTATTAGGAAAAATAAATAAAAAGTGGAATTTTGAAAAAAAATGTTTTAATAAATCATGTAATGGAATATAAACACATAAATTTGTTTTAAGCCACTTAAATTTAAAATAATGATCGACGTTTTTTGAAAGCACTCCTCCTTCGTCAGGAAAATATTAAAACTTTAATATATTTTATCGAAGAAAGCAATCACTCTGTGACTTGACATTATACTTAAAAATTCTTTCTTTAAAACCACTTTATTATATTTATACATTTGTCGACCGGTTTCGATTGATCTCAAACTTCCTCAGGACCGTAATCATATAAATTAAATTAAAATACAGAGATATATTTAAAGAAAGTGAAAAATGGGGGGTATTAGAGTAGGACAGGACAGAGCATCAGAGTGGGGGCGGTAGAGGGGTGTGTAGAAAGGTAGGGAGAGGGGTGGGGGAACGGTAGGGGTTACACGGGAAGAAAGGGAACATCCTTAAAATAGGACCATAGGTTAAATCTAATTGTTTATTTTAAATTTGACAATTACTATTTTTATTTAATTTCTATATTTTTAACGCTTATTAAGGCGCAAACCTATTCCATTTTAATGTATTACTCGTATTTCTATTAAACGAATGTGTGCATAAACCGGTCGGCAAATATATAAATATAGTAAAGTTGTTTGAAACTTTTTTTTAATTTAAGTTTAAAATTATTGTTTTAATATTATCCTGACGAAGGAAGGGGACTTTCGAAACCGGTCGATCAATATATTAAAATGAAGTAGTTTAAAACAAATGTATGTGTTTATATTGTAATTATGGTAAGCCACAAAGTAAATGTTTTTTTACGAATATGCATTATAATGGAATTCCTTCACGAATTTTCAGTATCAAAAACATAAATATTTTGTTTATGTGAAAAACCATACTTACATGCGCAATGCATTACACTTACGGCCAGTTTTATAAACGTACTACTAAATTTCTGTCAAATTTCCTTCGGTTTTTTACCTTGAATAATTATCATTCGCTTGTCAGCACCTTCGCAGTTCGATAAGGAATCAATTTCACAAATGCAAATTATGTATCGTCTTTTTAATTAAAATAGTGCACGGCTTCAAATAAGCGATTCTCGGGCAACAACTGACAGCTGCCAAACGACCGGTAATCTGACGAACGTTTATAAAACGGCGAAATCGGGCGGTAGACCAAATATTAGTTAAGAATGGTATCAAACATTACGAACGGATTTGTTTATTGTCAGTCAATGGATAGTAGATTTCTGTCTGCAATGAGAGGTTCGTTAGTCACAAGTAAATAATGATATGATATATCGCGTCGATAAAAAAACATTTCCGAAATGGTAAAAAGTGTGAATTATAATACGCGATAAGATATCAAACGGCACGAGAATCATAAATCAAGTTGATATGAATATAGGACGAGAGATTGTGGAGAGAAATGCACAGTATATGGAAAATATGTTTACAAACAGACCTTATTGCTTTGATAAGCGCGACATAAAAACCACATAAATTTAGATAGGTAACTGGTATGGGGAGCGGAGAAGAGTTTAATTAGTGTCACCTGTCAACTTAGTTAGACCGGTCCACCAGACGGCTGTGGAATACTAATGCAGAACAAACAGTAAATCACAAGACAATACCTTAAAAGCCGGTATATCTCGAAAGGTAAAAGCGTTTCGCCATAAGCGCCCAGCGATAGAAAGTCACTCAAATTATGCGAAGAGGTTGATCAACACAGAAGCTAGAAAAACTGGTTTAAAAAATACACGAAGTTGGAAAAATAACCTAGTTTTATTCATGTTTATTATTTGGAATCAATCGACTAGACTTGGAATCAAGGTATAAAAGTAAAAGTACATATGTAGAGATAGGTGCACGATTTTCACGAAATGTCGATTACCTTGTGAGAAGTTTGATTTTGCTGATCTCTGCGGACTGTACTCAACTATAATACAGTGTTACTCAAAATGATAGACTTAAGGCGATGCAATGGGAAGTAATGCAAAATCGTGTGTTTTCGGTTTGAGAATTTGATGGCCTAGAAATATCATAGATCTTAATTATATGATGCAAGTAGAACACACCTTGGCCTTTCGGATAACCGTCCAGTCTTTTAGTGTGTCTTTTTATAAGTCTAAAAAAAATAAGGAACCAGACCTAAAAAAATATGTTTAAAGCGCAAAATCTCCTACTCACAAATCTTTTTTCCGATATTGTCGTATTGTCCATTGTGGAAAATTAAGTTTTTTAGAATATGACCGTAAAACATTTTAATATTTATGCCTGAGCTTTACAAATTAAAATAAAACAAACGGTTTGGTGACGTTTTTTGCGAAAATCAAAACGTGCGGCCAATGTTAAGCGGGAATTTCGACCTTGTCACCACGTGTATAAGGAGCGCGTGATTTCGTTGAAATTTTAGCAAATAGATGGCCTTAATTCGTACCGCTATATTTGAGCAAACTGGATGTCTCCGTAAAGGAAAAAGCCCGGGCCGATCGCGTGTATCAGAGGAGAAGGAGTGAAATTGAGTTAAACTGAAGCGAAATGGCTGCTTGGCGGCACGAGCACTCTAGCGGTCGTTTACGCAACTATGAGCGATCTAGCGGTGGGATTCGAAACTTTTGAACCTCCTCTTTCAATGACTATGTAGATCATTCAGACATAAGTATAATTAAGGAAATATAGCGGTACGAAATCGTTTTGTCTAGCCCGTGCTATGATATTTTCATAACGTTTCATACCGTTTCATAAATCAGAGTTACAGAATACAATAATTATATGCATAATGAACATCATAAAATCTGAACGTTTATACCTACCTACAATGCGATGCGACTTTCCTGGAATGTTTTTTTTATAGGGGTAACAGAGATGACGGTATGCCACACAATTCTGTCCTGGTAAACATTCCTCGCAATCATACTCGTACATAGATTTCTGTTATTTCGAAGAACGCGCGTCGTATAAATATATTCTCCTTATTTCTTAGTTCATCTGCTCTACATGTTCAAACTTAATAAATTATGCTTACAGGCCTAGACCAGATCTTCCCAATGTGGGCGATATCGCCCCCCAAGGGGCGTTGGAGAAAACCAAGGGGGCGGTGTTGGCAATACGGGCAAGTGGGGGGCGGTGAAGGGCTACAAGGGAGCGGTGAAGGGCTAAAAAGTAGGTTCAAGTTCGGTGGAATTCAAATTCATCATATCGTTGAAAGAATCATGCAACAAAATACACTTTGTAATTATTCGATTGATTTTTAGATGGATTAATAGAATTATTGTCGTTTTCTTTACGGTATTATATTATAATCTAATCTAATCTAACCTAACCTAACCAGGTTTCTCGAGACCTCTTGTCAGGTGAACAATAATGTACTAGATACTATAATACGTAATATATGGATACAAATATTTATCAAGAGCAAAAAGCTATCATAATGGAGAACAGGGGTGATGAAAGGATCGTGTCGGGGTATAGAAGAGTCTGCGGAAATGAGAGTTATTATCTCTCAGTCACAGTGTATATATTTAGATTTCATCGCATTGTTGTGTAAGAAGAAACAGGGGGGGGGGGATAAAAAATATTGTCCAAAAGTGAACGGTGAGACAAATAGGGTTGGGAACCTCTGGCCTAGACCTTGCATTCTTTTCGAATCTCCTCATTCGTAATTCTGTCATAAGTGGTTTTACTACGCATGCGCCCCAGCGATGAATTAGTATCAGAAAATCAATATTGACGACGGAATAAGCATTTGAAATGCATAATAATAGTGGTAATTATAATTCCAACTGGTAAATAAACGAAGATCTCATTAGAGACGCGATCATCTTGTGATGTAAAATGCACAATCGACAATCAGCTCACTGAGAGGGATTCACGATACCGGTCCTATGAGCAGCGGCTTTTTGTATCGATATGAAGACAACCGTTACCTTTTTATTTTCTGTGTCTTTTCTGTTTCATATTTCATTTTGAGTTTTGTCAATACTGACTTCAATGATTAAAAAAATAAATTAAACAGCTATAATATTCTTCCACTCTTAAGAAGCGAAGCTAGCAGTCCACAATGGAGTGCTAATTACCAACCCTGATGTATGGGAGTAAGGCATGGAACTGGGAGAGGAAGGATGAAAGTAAACTGAATGCCGTAGAAATGAGATCTTTGAGGCGAATGTGTGATAAAACTATGTACGATCGTGTGAAAAATTTCAATGCAAGGATGATGTAAGCGTAATGAGTAAGATTAAGAAAGGGATGCTTAGATGGTTTGGCATGTAGAGCGAGTGAACGAAGAAACAAGTGTAAGGAGAATATATGACGCGAATGTGAATGGAAGAAGCTGGGGACGCCCGAGGAAGACATGGCACGATCAAGGGAATCAAATACTTGAGTCGGGCCATGTCAAAGGTCGGAATAATAGAAGAGGATGTATAAGACGAAGTATGAATGTGAATGAAGCAAGAAATGTATGCCAAGATCGAGTTGTTTGGCGGTCCGTTCTCTCTGCCTACCCCTACAGTAGACGGCGTGATGATAAGTTAATTACTCTTATTATAGTTTTGTTTAGACCTAACTAAATTACAATAAAATACTCGTATGATGCTAAAACATTGCGTTGGAAAAAGGAAGACAAAATAATTGGGTAATCTCTAAAAATAACTTCAATTGAATTTTATTGATCGACTGATGCAATTGTTGCAAACTGCCGTCGCCATTATCCAGCCTCACACAGCAACGGCGAACTGCGCAGCGAACATTGTCGGTAATAATTTCCTTTCGACTTAAAAGCGCATGCAAATAGACAGGAAGAGTACAATAAATCGCGAACGGCCACAATTAACTCGGCTTACTCATTCCAGTCACAGGCGGCTATTGCTACGGAGTATGGACACGCGGCCATAGACCACAATGGTTCAAACAGATTAATGCAGTCAAGAGCGATAAATCATAACAGCTCCATATTAATGTCGCTGGAGAGGTGAGCATATCGCGGGTGTTAGTGCTTAGTGTTTACTAGCAACTTAACTATTACGTAAAACAGCATCACTTTGCCCCTCCAGGGGTAACATTGCCCCGATTTAAAAAAAAAAGATTTGAACATCTTGAAAACGAGTGTACTCCTATAAAACATTTATTTGTCAGCTATACATTCCGGAGCCCGGAGTGCAGCTGGTTTTCAACGGTACCTCTAGAAATCAGATAAAGTTAAAGTTATTGAAGCATTCTTACATAAAATCTCTAAACTTAAATAAAGAAATAAAAAAATAAAATAATAATAATAATTTAAAGTGCCGTTACTGGCAGTTTGTAGTGACATATCTATTTAACTGTGGTGCGCGGGAGCATCTATCATGGCGTCATTCGAGCTAGTCTCGTCAGATAAAAAAAGTTGTATTTATGGTGATATACTCCTATTATTTTGATAGTTAATTAGTTGAGAATTACTCAGAATTTATCATTGCATCATTCGATCTAATGTCGTCTGGTATGTTGGATACTAGTTTTTTTCCAGAGAAGAAGTTCCACTACCACAACTACCACTTTTCTTTAGACACCAATACGCAAGGCCCGCCCTGATCCTAATGGCGCCTGGCGCATGCAAAACGTTGTCGCCCCTAATCACCTTAATAGTGCTGTTAGGTGTTAGATGTTAGAATTGGCTTGGCGCTTTGGAAAGATGGCATCTGGATCGGACTGCTCTAATTGCGGCCCTGAATATACGAAACGTAAACAAATATATATATGGGGCAATGTTACCCCTTAAGGGTCAAAGTAGTCACATTTACGGTACCGATTTTGGCCGTCTGTAGAGATATAGGGGGGAAACTAGCAGTACTACAGCACTGCCCACGCGGCTACGGCAGTCGGTTGAGTCGGTAGTCGGTACGATGCACTTGGCACAAAGGTCCGCCGAACCAATAAACAATCGATCCGAGTGCCTAATACCGGCACCGGCTGATGGGCGATATGATTTCCGTCGCCCACCGGAGTCGCCCGTGCTGTTGCTTCAATAACTGGCGGTTTCTAAGCTCGTGTATTATAGCCATACCGCTGATTGATCCATCGAACGGAAGATAAAGGAAAGTACAAAGGAACTCTCAGCGATATACACAGATCCCTGGGATTGCCAAAATCGAACTGAAGGATGTTGGAGTTAGTTGTAATTGTTTCGATTGGTTTCTTAGACGGTACACTAATATAAAGACGCTTGATCTTGAAGATCCCTGGGATTGCCAAAATCGAACTGAAGGATGTTGGAGTTAGTTGTAATTGTTTCGATTGGTTTCTTAGACGGTACACTAATATAAAGACGCTTCAAATATTTAAAAAAAATTTAATCATAGTAGATACACAAGATTAACAATTCCCAAAATGGAACATGAAGCCAATTCATGTAGCATTTTGACACTTTATATATTATCTTCAATGATTGAAAATATATCACAATGAGGTTTAAAAGCTTTAAAATGTTTGATACAGGTTTTATGTTCGAAACAGGTATCACACAATTTTAAAAGCCTCAAATAAATCATATTTATTAATAACATTTGACATAATGCAATTATTTTTCTAGATATTGTTAATAACGAAAAGCTATTATTAAAATTGGGGTTAGTTAATGTTTCTGATCCCAAGTGTTGAACTATGATGTACCTACTTTATGAGTATTGCGTGTCTGCAGTATTTTCATATTTAAATATTCTATACCGTGTCGCCGGATAATGTTTCATTAACCAAGCAAATACCGTTCAGAAAGAAGCGAAAAAGTACGCGGAGGTTTTGAACTCGGGACCTTTAGACCCATGGACAAAGATCTCCCCGCTCCACCACCTAGAACCCAGTTCGTCTGTAGCATGTAAATATACAATGGAGTAACAAAGGCAATAATAGGTGAGCTTCCAATAAGCACCGCGCTAAGGCGGCCAACTAAAACAGACAATAAGACCCGCTCGGCTGGAGCCATTTATCAGGATCACAGAATCAGACAGAGTCACTTGGAACTCCACTTGATGAAAGGCAATCGGGGATCGCAAGGATCATCGTGTAGATTAATCGAGCCTGCCTATAAATCTTCACAAAGGAGAACAATAACAACGATAGACAATAATTATGGCTACTGTTCGATGTTCCCCGCCCACTCAACAAAAGAAGAATAATATCTTCTTGACAATGATACACTAAGATCGGCCCAGTACTGATTTAGATATTGAATTGCTTAATTGGCAAAGTATACATAAAACAAATTGCGAGCAGATTTGAATGAAAGCTATAAAGCTATAAAGAACAACAATCCCGGTATGGGTACAATGGACCGATGTAATGGGCCAATTATCCGTCGTCAGGTGTTGGGGTGGGCGATAATATCCCATCTTATGTGACACTTATAGCAAATCGCTAGATATTTATGAAGGTGCTCGGCTTGAGTGTATAGAAATGTGATACAGATGATTTTATTTAAATTAGCATTATGTCGTTTAAAACATGTAGGATGGTTTACAAAGCGTTTGCAGATAGCTCACTTCAATAGTTATATTAAATTTATTTCGATTAAATCTTTATATATAAAAACGGATGTTTGTCGGTCTGTCAATCCTCGATTTTTTTCGCTGAAAATAGCACAGTTTGTTCCCGTTGGTGCCGAGAAGGTTTAGAGAGGAGTTTTAATGAAATCCAATATGTAAAAGTGTTGCTATAACGTTTTAAAATTAGTATGAAAAACATTGAACCCGCCATGTTGTGTTGAGGTTGGCCCATAGATATACCACTATGGTTAGCCACAGATTATATATACAAAAGAAGGTTTGTTTGGGTAGAATATTTTAAAAATGGAAAACACAAGTAGGTACCTACTTAAGAACTTTATTATTTAGATATATTTATAAAAAATAAATGTTAGGAGTGAAATAAAATTTTCAAATGAATTATTCTTTGTTTAATTGTTTAAAGATAGTAAGAGTCCTATTTTTGAAACTGACAATAAATGGTGGAATTCCATTATAATAATATAATAAAACACATATAAAACTTATTTCCACTTTTATTTTATTTTACCGAAACCGGTTTCAGCTTGTTAAAGCCATCTTCAGACTGGTACAAATTAATACGGTTTATATACACAACATATGGGGGAAGAGGGGAGGGAGAGACTAGAAGGGATTTATTCTATTATATGGGTTTTCTTTACATTTGTTAAACAAACCCCACAAAAAGATGATTTTTTCTTTTGCTTTTGGGATTGAGCAAAATTGTTGAAATATTTTTCACGTGTTTTTTTAAATGAACGATTTGTCCGAATTTAACGATCAGCACCCAAAAATACGTACTTTGCAGGTTGCTCGAGAAAAACTGCGAATGATTTATATGTTAATTCTATACGATTAATGAGTAAAATGTATAAGATTTCAAAGGACGTAATTTTTCAAATTTTATATACGCACTGGAATTTTAAGTAAAACGTTCAAAATTGATTTCACTGGTTTTTAAAATGTGCCTTCTTTGAGATGGATTTCATAGAATTAAAGATAACAGTTTAAGGATTATTGTCTTTTAAAACCTTATACATTTTCCTAACTACCCGTATAGAATTTATAGATAAATCATGTGTGGTATTGCTTAAGTTAGCAACCCGCAAAGAGACGTTTAGGGCCATTTTTGAGTGCTGGTCCTTAATCAACGAGATTTTTGGAGCATGACTGTGGACAGAAATCCGGTAGGTGCACCCTTATCCTCGTTCTGTTTAAGATTATATAAATATTGAATAAAATCACTGTGTGCTTTAATATACAGTACCTATTCGAAAATAAAACACTTAGCATTGTATGCCACTGGATAATTATATTATTTGTAGCATAAAAATTTCGCTAAAACTTGTTTAAGCTCCCTCGGGGCAGCATTTAACCATTTAACAATATTTTACCAAAAGAAATTCAAACGACAAATAAATTACCTTTCTACGTAAAAGAAGTAAAATTAAGGCTGAATGTTTTAGATGTTGAAATATTACTTCTATTAAATCTTTGTTATTTCTTTCTGCTTACTTTAACTATAACTTCAACATTTACATAATCATAAACATAAAATTCTGTTACTTATGCTATAATTCTAAAATTTCATTATATATCGAACTTTCTTTCTACAATACTTAAAATAATTAATACTCTTATTTACTTAAATTACCGTGTGTTCCCATTTCTTACGATTATAATTTAAACAATCATGACGTAAAAAAATACATATAATTTATGTTCTATTTTAAGTTAAACTGTGGGAAAAAAGGAAAAAAGGGAAAAAAGGAAAAAAAAAAGGAAAAAAAAAATGGGAAAAAAAAGAAAGCTTGTGTATACACAAAACCTGGCAATATGTCAGTTATAAAGTAGTTCGTTAAATGTGAGTGTCTTATTTCAATTATAGTATCTAATATTCCATTACTAGACTTGCAGGTTGGTAGAAAGGTTTTAAAGACTGTCGAACAGATGTTTAATCTAAGCAGGTTTAGAAAATATTTTAATCACAGAGAACGAAAGTTAAGGGGTCACAAAAAATGGTCATCAAATTAATGTTAATGTTCGTTGCAAACACTCTGGTTACTATTTAAAATGCCGACCACCATTATTGATGGACTTTCCTCGCAGCCAGGGCAGAGATATATCGCGTGTGTTTCAATTAAAATATCTGTAGGAATCGAGATGTTGTGTATCGATAGATTTATAACTGGAAATAGCCATATTATAGAAGCTGTCCAGTTTACTGAGCCCGCAGCACAAGTGAAATCGTCAAAATCTAACAGTAATCAATGCTCATGATCACTCTGTTTTATACGATACATGAATAAGAGCACTGCCCGGAGCCGGTGGATCTATGGCGTCAGTGGAACAATTACCGATAGCTGGTTGGATAGGAAACTCAAGAAAAATCAAACCGAATATCAAAAAGGGTTGGTTGGTAGATATATCATTATTTACTTATTTTTATTTATGTATTATTATTTACTTATTATTAATCACTTCATTATTATTATTATTTACTCACTACTTCTTGTTAATAATAATATGGAAACCCTATGATTGTGGCTAATTGGAGTACAGACACTTTATGAGTTATTTGGGCTACAATGAAATTATTATTGTTGGAATCTATAAATGTACTTAAGAGGAACGGCTGCGCTGCCTGTTTCATAAATAACTTAATTTTGGATTTGAGGCCAAAATACCAATCCAAACTGAATGCTATATACTCGTATTTTTAACTAAACATTTAGTAAATATCTAGTACGTATGATAAGTATGTTATTTATTTTTGTATTAAATTATGAAGCATATGCTATGAAAAAAAAAAACTATTTTCATAATTTTAGAGGCTACTGAGAAAATTATTTGCGGGTTTATCATATTTGCTATGTAAATGTGATTACGTAAATAAAAATATAAAAACAAAACATTTAAGAACAAAAAAGTTTTTTCGGGTGGAAATTTTAAATTATGTACGTTTATGTAATTTGTGTTCCAACGTAAATTTGTCATTTTTTAAATACCACAATTTAATTTAAATACCACCATAATGCTCATTGTAATATTTTAATATTTATTTTTTATTTTATAATTCATTATATTTTCAAAGCAGACGGGGTAAAACTTTTTTTTAAATATCCCTTATCCCCCAAATAATTGTTAAAGATGCCTCTAAAATCGTGAAAAATCAATTCCTTTAATGGCCTGTATTTCATAATTTAAAACAATATAAAATACTTCTTACACGTGCTAGATATTTACTAAACATTTAATTATTTTTAAATATCATTAAGTTTAAGAGTATTTTGACCTCAAATCCAAAATTAAGTTTTGTATGAAAGAGGCCGCGCAGCCGTTCCTCTTAAAGATTTACTGTAGATTTTATAGTTGTATATAGTTTGAATAACTTTGGCGTAATTTTTAATACAATAATGTATTATAAAAACTTAATAAATAAATAAACAACAGATTCATCTCGATTATGCACGCGTAAGAGCTATCAGTATCGCTTTCCAACACCACCGACGCCAGCATCACGCGATAATATAATTTTAATGATTCTTCGTAAACCACTTTTCTTAAATTACACGCACTTTAAAATTAAGCAGAAAAATCGGCAGTAAGTTTTAAACAATTAGAAAGAAGATAATTATTGTAACAGACTAGATTAATACAACTAGTTTGCTCATACTCGATGGTCACGAACAGCGTACTCAATTATAATTTAAATGCCGCAGCACCTTAAAAGCCTTATTTTCATGTACTTATTGTTTTATTTTTTCTTGATGTTTTATGTCATGTATCATTCACCTACATTTTATTTCTATAAACTTTTGTATACATTTTATATATTTTTTTATAACTATTATATGTATACTTTATATGGAATGTGTGGGACTGAACCGATGTCCCCGCATACCGGAATAAACACTTATTATTATTTCTTCAAAAGATGTATAATTACTTTGTGGACTCATATTTATTGAATTAATAACAAATTACTTACTGTTTAAAACCACTGTATTTAATATGTAAATATCTACATGTTTCAGAAGCAAAGCTCCCCTCGTCAGGAGATAAATTGTTTAATCTGAGAAGGAGATCTTTGCTTCTGAAACATGTAGACATTTACATATTAAAATACAGTGGTTTTAAACAAAGTAATTGATATTATTAATTTAACTATATTATAAGATTTATTTTTTATAACTTATTGGAGTTTGTAAACCTCATTGTAATATTTAATCATTGAAGAAGATAATATTAACACATCCCAAATGAACCACGCAACCGAAAAAAAACAACAGAAAATAAAAAGATTTCAGTCGCATCTGGGACTCGAACCCAGGACCTCTACATATCCGTAATAACGGGGTAACGGGTAAATTGTGTTCGGGTAGAACTTTTCAATCATCATAAATATGGGATTTAAAAATGGAGGATAATATTAACAAGTCTCGAACTTGAAGTATGATATCGGTGTAGATGACGTAAATTGAACTGGTCTCATTAGCTAAGTTGGTTAAGCGGTTACACCGGATAGGTAGAGGTCCTGGGTTCGAGTCCCAGATGCGACTGAAATCTTTTTATTTTCTGTTGTTTTTTCGGTTTCGTGGTTCATTTGGGATGTGTTAATATTATCTTCTTCGATGATTATATATTATAAGACTTTTTGATAGAAAACTATCAAGAACAGAATCGAATCAAGATTGAAACGATTTCAAACATATTATATATTCGAGGAAAGCATTTAGTTTTACGTTATGTTTGAAACAATCCAATTAAATTTTTTTCCAACCTTCCTCTCGCTCTTCTCCTTCCCCTTCCCAATACCTTCAGCCTCACAACATTCCCCAATTGGAGATGACATAGTATCACTGGCTCCAGACGGTTGGGAGCAGTTGGGACAATTGTGGGGCATTTATATTTAAAAAAATAAATATATATTACTTTGGTAATATACCGCCCCAATAAACCTTATAAAATCATAATAATAATATATATAATGGTACTGGATCCAATGCAGGCAATTTGAAAATAACAAACCTTGCAAAAGGACTGTATGTATCTCGTTTCTCATTTGAAACGACCACATAAGACGGTAAGTCGTATTTCGAAAAAAAAGGTTTAAAGACAGTTAACCTTTTCTCACCCAGAGTAATTTAAAAAATACACGAACTTATTTACAAAGTAAGTACTAACCCTATTCATTTGCGGCTTTTTTAAAATGATTTAATGATCTTTCCCCGGCAACACCATTTTTTTTCGTTGGGTTGGATGCGCTGCGTACACACTTTATATCATAAACAAAAACCGGTGTTCGCTCCTTTTGGAATTCTGTGATTCGACTTCTCTACTACCGTAAAACACACAATGTTTTAATCGTTATTTCATTTGTTTTATTATTTTTATTTAAAGAATAATGTACGCTCTTACATATTACAAGCAAATTCTAAACAAAAGTATATATTATATATGTTTTTATCGTCCCAAAATTTCTCAATGTATATGCAAATAAAAATAGTTTATAATGTTATAACAATGTTTCATTTGTCTACATACTAATTAATTATTTACTAGTCAGAGCCACAGTCATTTTAAAATGACATTGAATACTTCCTAAACAATAAGTAAAAAAAATATATTATTATACTAAAAATTTGCTAATAATTCCACTACACATAATTCAACGTAAATTTTTTTTTTAAAGAAATTAAATTGGGTGAGAAAGGGTTAATATTTAAATTCTAAAACCATTTAAAGGAACCCCATTTAGGAACTTTAAAGTCATGATTCAGCAAAGCGATATTCAAACTGTAATGAATCTCGATTTCTGGCCCAAGACATCGTCTTCGGGAGATTCAGAGAAACCGGGGTGTGATTCACGAAAGAAACAAAATGAATAAGCTTAACATCCATTTTATTTTTTTTATTTTACATGTTATTTCTTTCTTTCACGTATGTATGTATTCTTTTTTTTGTGTGGTAGACAGAGTACTGCTCCCATCGTACTATCGCACCAATCGTCTTCAGGACATAGAACATACTATATGTTCTATGTCCTGAAGACGATTCGGCAGAATCGAAACTAGTCGACAAATAAAAAAATAAAAATGGATTAAAAACAAAGTGACCTGACAAAAGTGATCTATTTTTTTGTGTATGCTTATGTCATTATTTTTGTTATCAGTATACTTTGTATCCTGATGAGGGAACCATTGGTTTTGAAACATGCCGATAATTATTAATTAAATAGTGGTTTATACAAAATAACTCATGATTTAAAATTATTATTATTTAACAATACTGTATTATTATTTGAATCCTAATTGAGTTATTATAATTGGATTGTTCACAAGTGAAAATATCTGCAAAACACAGCACAAATAAAAAAAATTATTATCATTATCAAAACTGGGTGATGACAAATATTTAATTATATTTTTTTGTGTGTAAAGACGTGTTTTATTTCATATTGTATTACTATTATTGATACGAACAAAGTCAAGTGTGTCTCTTTCCATGCATCGTGAGAATTATTAACGACAATCTGTGAACCAACTTAGGCGGACTCCCGGTATTCAGCGGGAGTACAGCAGCGGTAGCGACAGGAAACGCCTATTTAGTCGTGTGTTTGCTCGCATTTATACGGTAATGCTTTTCGTTACGCCCCGGGCGAGGAGTCGGGGAGTCGGGCGTTCAATGCGTCCACGAGATCCCCCTTGTCGGACGCGGCCGCTGAAGAAGCGCTCGATGGCCATATATGGTGCAAACCTTCCCTGTTCGCGGCAAGCAAAACCAGTCGGAACTACTTTAACACAGCCAGAGATAAGTTGCATTATTACCTGACGGTATGAAAGTCATACACAGTAATACGAGAAATTCAAGCTAGGAGGCAGTTTATTCTGGCATATCTAGAATAGGGTATCTAAAAGTCTATAAACTCTAAACCCTTGGCAAGAAAGAGTTGGACATATAGATGTCCCAAAAAATAAAAATAAATAACGGTATGATGTCATGCAATGCATGGTTTAAAAAAAAACTAGAAAAAATAGTCACTAAAAGGTGTCAAAATCGATTCGATATAATAACATGGAGTTGAGAAATTGATTGCATGATTGAGAAGCTGTTACGTAAGAATTCTTCAAAATAGTTAAAAAATCAGTACCTAACTTCAGTAGGTACTTACCTAAAACACTGTACATAATGCGACACATAAATTTACGTATTTATAGGTTTTTTTCCAGTCGATAAGAGTAATACAAACAAGTCTGAATTACATCGATATGGCGAAAGATCATTTGCATTATTGTCTGAAGGCATAAAAGCCACATAGTTAAATAAGAGAAATTCCTGCATCGAAGCAGTATACTCTTGCGTATCTGGAATAGGCTGTCCAAAAGTGTATAAAATATTGACCTAAGCGGTAACAGTAGGAAATTCTTGGAAAGCGAAGTTATTGAAACCGCGAAGCTATTACTACCGATAATAGAGAAATTATTAGCTACATTAATTTGATCGCTAGCTACTTCTTATAGTAGCATTCGTAGTGTGTTGAGTTTTCTGCCTTACAGTAATTTTAAAAGGTTGAAAGGCGAGCGTTGAAATGGTAACACAATATTGACATAAATTGTACGAACATTCGATATACAATATCGAAAACAAACGTATCAAGTTTCTTTCAAAATATTTCGGGAAGATATTTTGTCAATATCACGACATTATTTTCAGCTGACGTTTGTTACGACAAAAGAGTTTGTTCAGCGAAATTTTGGAGTTGTAGATCAGGGCCAGTCCTGTGGTGGCGCACTTGGAGCAATCCCCTCCGGGCGCCGACTTGTCAAGGCGCCAAAGGAGCTGATAATACCAGCTGACACAGCACAGCGCCTTTGAGGTTATTTTTCATTAAAACCAGATATTATTCATTACAGTATTAACTACTTGGGCGTCAGTTAACGTGCCCAACGCCTATATACCTACCTAGTATATGGATTTTTTAAATCTTGTAACTAGTAAAGTAATACTAGCAGCTCATACTAATCATCGTTCCCGTGGAACTTAGATCGTTCCATACGTTTATGTCTACCTATCATTTGTTTGTAATGTCATTGACTAATATACTAATAAAAACTAATCATCTCGTTTTTTAATCATATATATATATTGCTGAAGCGGCGCGTCCATCGGGAAGCACGTTGAATGTAGAACTGAACCTCGCCATGGTGTAGTAGCGTTGCAAATATCGCCGGCCATCGCCAAGCCATCGCATCGGCCAGCTGATGGTCCATCATGTAGAGGGCCCTTAATACTAAGCAATTTTTTTATGTAAATACGCGTAAAAACGAGATAGATACAGAACACAACAGTGCAAAACGAGATAGATAGGCGTCCACCGGGACGAACGTTCTAATGAAAGAGTGAGGCCGAGCTATGAAATCATAGCGCCGTTTATTTTTTTCGGTTTAGTCAAAAAACGTTTTTTGGGCAAGGAACGTAACTACTAAATACAGATGGCGTTAGTTCTGTTTGCAGCTCGCGTACGTATCCATTATGTGGACAAATAATATGGGATCCGCGGATTTAGAGGACTGCAGTCCACACCCACGCGATTATTTCTGTAGTGCTTCCTCCCCCGTTCTTCACAGGATTGACAGGATAGTCGTAAGCAATTTTTGTGTTACTTTGGTATTGAGATTGTTTGACACCGAAAATTTTCTTGAACCAGGCGCCGTTTGGCTCAGGGTCGGCCCTGTACTAGATACCATATTTAGAAGGCAGTTAGTTCCCGGTGACTAAGAATCTTAATCACGTTGTTCCTGAAATTCAGCGAATTACGTTTAACGACTAATGAAATATTTAAGAATTTTGAGCATGCATCAACCGCACAAATGGGCATCGTCGATGGCCTCTGAAATACTAGAGGTAACCACAAAGAAATATTAGCCCACCGGCAAGTGGGAAACTGGCGCCTGGGAATCATCGTGCCCTGCATCTTATGATGTAATACGTTCGTAATGATGTTATTACGTAATGCATTTATAAGTAATACCATCTACGCTGTCAGAGGATGCAACTGCCGGTGCTTCCTAGGTGTTAAAATCACCCATGATGAAACCATCGTTACAGCATCAAGGAACTAAATATTATATGAATATAATCACAAGAGTGACTTGCAATCACAACCGGGAAAGAAATGAGGCAACGATGGAGCGGAGAAATCTTAAATTGATCATTTAATTACCATCACAATAACATACCTGTCCCGGACATTTGATTGAAATTTCGGCAGTAGGTAATGAGATTTTGCCGGTACAAGAAATGATAGAACCGTTTTTCAGGTTTCAAAACTAGGCTGTTTGTAACTATGTAATATGTATTAACATTCTCGGCGTCGCTTATTCGTATCATTCTTTGTCTTTATAAATTTGAGTCGAAAGCAGACGATTCTCTTCAAGTGTGATTTTTTTTATTAAAAAAACCTTTGTAACTTTTTCCACTTGTTTATTTTCGACCAGACCGGTTTCACCCTATCACGGGCATCTTCAGACTGACACAATTAAAACTAAATCTATGTTATATATTGCATCTGTCAGGAGTGAGTCCCATTGCTTTCTTATACTCTTTTTATTTATGACTTGAAATTTGTTTTATTGCTGACGATACTTCTTTAAAATTATATTTAAAACTATTTTCGGGTTGGTTTATTACCTACGGGAAGACGGATTACATTGTGTTTGTTTACTGAATCTATGGGTATGGCAAGTCTGAAGATGTCCGCGATAGGGAAAACCGGTCCGTTCTAAAATAAATAAAAAAGTGGAAAAAAATTACGATTTAAAAAAAAAAAATTATATATATATTAAAAAAAATGGAATACCACCATGAATTGACAGCTTCAAAAGTAGAAATGATTGTATTCAAGCACTTAAATTGTACTCTAGGGTTGGGTTCCTCATGTGACCAAAACCTTTCAAAGGGGACATTATAATGGCAATACTTGGAGTGCTGATACCAACTCTGATGTATGGCAGTGAGGCATGGAACTGGCACAGGAAGGATGAAAGTAGACTGAATGCTGTAGAAATGAGATCTCTGAGACGAATGTGTGGTAAAACCATGTATGATCGAGTGAAAAATGTTGAGATTCGTAAAGAATGCAAGGCTGATGTAAGCGTAGTGAGCAAGATTAAGAAAGGGACGCTTAGATGGTTTGGGCATGTAGAGCGAATGAATGAAGAAAGGAGTGTAAGGAGAATATATGACGCGAATGTGAATGGAAGAAGAAGCCGGGACGTCCAAGAAGGAAGACGTGGCACGATCAAGTGAATCAAATACTTGAGTCGGGCCATGTCAGAAGTCGGAATAACAGAAGAGAATGTATGAGACGTTGTATGAAAGTGAATGAAGCAAGAAGTGTATGCCAAGATCGAGTTGTCTGGCGGTCCGTCCTCTCTGCCTACCCCTTCGGGGAAACGGCGTGATGGTTAGTTAGTTAGTTAGTTACTACACTGAACAACAGCTAATTCTGCAAATTTAACTATTATTCACCTTCACCGTATTAATTTTATGTTAAGAGTTAAAATCAGAGATAGCAACTACAAACATGATTTTTTAGAACGCACGGGTGAGTTCATTGCCAATATTTCACGGGAGAACCGTGATTAAGACCTCTTAGCGAGTAGATTGAGCGTGGTTTAGCTAGATAACACATCCGTCAGAATTGCAAGAGGCTCAGTTTTCGAATCCACATGCAAAACCAAAAATATTTCCAACAAATCACTCGTGCAACAAAAATATAGATCACAATAGAGCTGTCAGCGGCAGGACCGTAGTTAACTTTTCCGAGATGAATTCCGGTGAACATTATAAAAATTATAGGCATCCCGCCTATAGCTCTGTTGTAACTTTTCTCTCTTTCTCATAAATGGCACCATTTGTAACAGAAAGAGAGGTCTAAACGGAACTGTTAAGTTAAGGAAAATATGTTTTTGGGTTCTCACCGCCAATAGTGCTACGTTGTTTTGACTCATGGAGCAATGAGATTTGTCGCGCTTCTCCTTCCTTGAGTCAAGTCAAGAGAGCCAATCACTGACGTCAGAATTAATAGACTTGCCCTAAGTACTAATTCGACGGCTGGAGGAAAGGTCACGTGACACCCATTTCGACACCGCCCTAGTTCACTGCCGTGCAAGTTTGTATCGCGTGATTTTGACTGCGGTAAACAAATAAACATATATAAAAAGGGTTAAACATAGACGAATCTTTTTACTTATTTGCTGTTTTACTTAAATTGGCAGTACGCCTAGCTCGCCCACCTTACTTTGGTTTCTTCCCCTCTATGTATTATTTGAACTGTGGGGCCAAACGAAATAGGTTACGGTAGGTTAAATTTTCCACGATGAATTTCCGAGCGACGAGAAGTTTTCTCGCGGTGCGCGGCGTATCGTCTTACAAACAATGGCACATGTCCCGTCACGCTGTCCGGGCGTAAGGCGATCCGCCGTAGAGGTTACCAGCTGACCAGACTCACCAGACGTCACCGAACACAAGACGGAGCCATCGGCTCGGATATCCCCTCGCGCTACCCAGTGCCCAGCCTGCCGGAAAATAGTACCGTTGCAGGATCACGCTTGGATACCAGTCGTACGGGGAGAACCTCTGCTGGAAAAAGTTTATTTTTCGCAAAACAAAGCAAATTCCACAAAATAAGTTTTATTTGTTTAATTATACGCCCATCCGGGCTTCCACGTGGATTTTTAGAACAGAGAATAAGTACCTCACAGAATGGAGAATCCACTATCACAATTGGCTTCTCAGTAAATCGATTTTACCGGTAATAAATCACTTCCTGCCTGTAGTTCTCTTGGTGGGGAGGAGTATATTGATCCTGAATAAAATCTCACATAACATCGACATATTTTGCGTCAGTGAGGTGAGATTCAAAATGGAAATTCTATTGAAAGAATCTCTCCTCTACCACTCTCTACCACTGCCTGAGTTTTCATGTTTTAGAATTTTTCTTTGGAAAATTTGCAAATCTTTTTGTCTCATAAATATTAAGTATGTCCATGCAATTTCTCATACGCATTAAATGTGTAATATATTTGTAATGTATAAGAAATTAAATATTTATTTATTTACATGGACATTTACATTGGGAACATATGTATTTGCAAAACATAGTAATTTATCATCAATTGAGGAACACGTAAGTTGAAGTTGCATAATGTTTGCCTGGTCGATATTAATTCCTAACTAGACATATTGCCTGTTCTAAGGAATTAAATAAAATAAATATAAATAAATACTATTATTATTATTATTATTCTTATTCTCTTCACATCTTGTGTAACGATGTGAATCTCATACGATGCGATGAGGAAACCACGTGACTGTGTGTTTATATCAAGAACATTGATTACCCATCGCGAGATACAAACCGTCATGATCGAGTACGCAATAAATGATTTTACTGTGTCTGGCGTGCGCATCAGTAAAAGAGCAGATCATTTCCAATATTATATATTACAACACAGAATATAACAGACACATTAATTAGAAAAACATGGAAATAGATCAAGTGGATTTGAAATCAGATAAGACACTTCGTATCTTTGACAAGACGAATGCTAAAAAAAACAATGCTATCAGAAAGAACGGTTCCATAACAATTCAACACAAGTATGAATCGGTACACTTTTTAAAAGTGATAAAGTACGAAAAAAAAACTACCCGAAAACCTAATCTTACCTAACCTAATTTTTTTAGTTTATTTTCTTTTATAATAAAAAATTAAAAATAATATTAATTACGTTTGGTTTTCAGGCTAGTGTTCTTTTTATAATTTTAACGACATTACATCACTTTAAAAAGTGAGCCGATTCACACGTGTGTTGAATTATCCGGTCACCAGAAAGAATATAGAAATAGAAAAAGTGAATTTTAACTTAGATAGGAAATTCGTTCGTTTATATGACAGAACAGATGAATTTAAAAACAGAAAGGCACAAGACACACTGCTCTTAAAAAAGATAAGATTTTCGATAACTTATGATGTGTAGAATATGTTCCCAAAGCGGTTTGGCCGATAACGATTGCATAAAAAAGTTATCGCATAAGAAACCTGTTTTTTTTCACGAAAATTGAGTTTGCGCGGTAATGGGTATCTCGCGTCAATCCTTTTCAAATGCAAGCTTGTATTATTAATACTGTGGTAAGAACAGTTACTTCAATCACCACCAAGTGTCGCTAGATGCGCTATGGCGTTGAAATAACGTAAAGCATGCATCTCTATACACATCAAATGAGTGTTAACCAAACTTAAAACGCGTTTTCTGAAAAAATCATGTTTTTTAAACAGGTCTCCACGATATCTCAAGAACTACTCGATGGATTGACTTGGATTTTATTTTTATTTTAAAGTAGATAAAATTTATTGGATCCCAAAACTAAGTTGGATGATATTAGTCGACTTTTTTTTCAGAGCACTTTAAAGAGCGAAAAATGTGAAAAAAACAGTGCTAAAAATTCACATGTCCGCCATTTTGTAATTTTCGACTTTTTATTAATATTATAGGTTCAAGCTCCAATAAATATTATATAATTTATACATTTTTTTGGTTTTTTCATCTCAGATGACATAAACGTGCTGTGCGATGGAGACCGTTTGGGTACCTTTTTTTTTCAACGTGACGTTCGACGACGTATTAACTCATGACACCTTTATGCACCAAAAAAACATATTTTTCTACACTTTAAGAGTCGATAAATAACTGTCAAAAATCTCAAGTTGTTCATTTACTTCCTTCTACGAAAAAAAAAAGAAAATCACCGTGTTTTTTTGGCCTCTAGATGAGAACCCCCCTTAAGAACGTTGAAATAGATCAGGTGGATATGAGATAAATGTCACTTTGTTTTATTTACAAGAAGAATGCTCTAAAAACCATCATAACCAATTATCAGCAAATGTGTTGATAAACATATTATATTGTATAATGCAGGTAATTATTACTAGCCGGATAATTATGAGAATCATTGTTGGAATTGGAATTGGAAGACTGATGGTCATGTTAAAAATAATAATAACATAACGTTCGATAAAACGTGTCAATTTGTCAAGATGGATTGAGTTGTGCGATTTTATAGCAGCCGAGATTTATAAATAATATATACTTATGTTAATAAAATTTATAGAGGTAATAAAATGTTAAATTTTCCTGCTCATGTATGTAGATCTTCAAACTTCTATCCTGCGGCATTCTCATCCGTATGCGTTATTCAACATGTACATGACAGACAACATAACGGTTTTAAAAAATATCAATACATATTGAAATAAATCAACTTCGTCATCCAAACATTAAAAAAAATGTGGTTTGTAAATAATCAAACCTCCATACTTATCGTCGGTACTGAAATTCAAAGCAATTTCGTTATCTCTGCTGTGAACACGAAATGTGTGTTTTTTTTTGCGAGGCGGTTCTGTGTACTATTTTTTATTATCTGGGATACGATAATCGCAAAAAAAAACGCCCGTCCACTCACCAGCAATCCCCAGATCACGTTTCAATCAAGGTCGAATGAGTAAAATGATAGAGTAGGGAATGGGAGGCATGCTTAGATCGGGGATGGGCATTATCGACTTTCATTTCCGATTTATTATAACGTTTCGAATAAATCGCTTTTTTGTTGTTGTTTCCTCCACGGGGGCGGGGACATGTCGACTTCAAACAAAATCTTTCCTAACATTTCAGCAACTCAATCATACGTTGAATATCTATTAATCCGAAATGGATATTTCGACAGTGCTCCTTGTAATATTGGAATGGAGATGCATTATTGCACATACATTAACTCTGAATTTATTTATTTTTCATAGTCTCCTTAAAACTGTTGCATACAATACATTTTAGTAAATGAAAAATGGTAAAAAGTATACGTAGATAAGTATTAGGAATAACAAATAGGCTGATAGGAAAAGTATAAAACTATTTTGTGACATGGGTCAAAAGATAGTCGCTAAACTGTCTGTAAGTGACATTGAAAGAGTCGCTCTGATAAAAAGTTCTTGCTTTTGAAGCATAAAATAGTGCATGGAATCTCCCACGAGTATAATTATTAGGAACGAATAAGTTTATCTCTTTCAACATAGGTAGATTACATAATATGTGGTTCCAGAGATTAATTAAAAATTATTACCTGAAAATGTTTTTCGGCGGGCTTTTAAGGTGTTGACATCAAGCATTCCTGTTAAGAACAAGGATGGATATAGAAATGGATAATATATATATAAAGGTAACGCATACGAGTACATATATGTCCTGTTAATATTGGGAGTAAATAGCTTCCAACATTATTTACTATTATTGGGCTTGTCTTTCTGACGATCCTTAGACGAAAATTTGGCTCTGGATTATGACGCAATTTTTGCTACAGACGCCTTTCAAGTATGCTGATATCCAATATCCACTGACGTAGGATGGATATGGAGGATGTCGTTAACTTACAAGAGTTAACAATAATATACGAAAATTACACGTTGAAAGGTGTAAAAGTGACATAAGTTGACGTCGAGGAATAGATTGAACACCCACATCATGTAGGTTTTTGTATTGTAAATAGTAAATGACTAATGACAAATTCATTAGCTGCTTTGCTTGTGGTGTCACCGCCAAGCAATCCGAGGCAGTTATCTCGCAAGGCCGGGAGCTAGGAGATTGATTACGACGACTGTCCCACTTCGGGGGAATACGATAATTCCAAGATGCAAATTGCGCATCAAGGATCAAATTATAACGACGGTGTTCATGAACTCGCCGGTGCTTCAATCAAATAATAGACTCGCGAACCGAGAAGACGAATATACGAGCACCTCAATTAGAATACGAGAGACAATACAAATTTCCTAACAACTTAAATTGCTTGACGCTTTGAAATTCTTTGAATCATTTCCACATGATATTACAGTTTACAGTGGACGATTGTTCCAAGCACGAGGAAGAATGGTTATTAGGTATTATCATAATAGCTTCATACAAAAGATCCAATTTATAGCAGTTCATGCTTCCATGCATATTTCGACGACCTTGGGCACATTACAGGGTGATGAACACTATTTTTGAGGAAGACAGATGATGTAACTGAGAAGTCGTGACGCATGTCAGAAATTCAGGGTCCATACGAAAATAAATAATTGATTGTGGCTTGACAGATCCAATGAGTTTCAATTTTAATAACGATATAGAAAAAAAATAACGGTGTACAGCGTATGTACATACTACGTATTGGTATTCTGAATCGATTTCCGATTAAAAAACATCATGATATGAACACATTTTTTTCCTTTGAGGGGCACGGAATTTCACCCATAGAATCTTAGAGTGCCAAGAAATGAATATTAATAATTGTGGTAACTACCGCAGTGCTGACGAAAGATGTTAAAGTTGATCACTGAAAAAATTAGGCTTGGTATTTTTATGTAAACACAAGGGATTTTTATTTTTAAACACAAGGGATGTAATATATACAGAACCTTATTCTTGAGTCAAAATCTATGCTTCTTCCAAAATAAATCATGCGCTTAATTGGACTCTTTCATTGTGAAGACTTATTCAGCAATATTCGTACTATTAAATTCAAGCAAGGAAACTTAATAAAATGATTAACATTGATTGGTTATTTGAAGGTAACAATATACTCGTACAAGTGAATATGCAACAGATACGAATAATATTGATTGGGAAATGGTAATACAGATAAGATATAAGACCGAAGTAATAATACCTCGAATCAAACAAACAGTTTACTGTGAGTGAATTCTTGGCATTTGCGTAAGAGGACGTTACAGACGATATTTAAAAGTCAGCGAAAGCCTGACATTTCGGCTCAGGTAAGTCGGCACTTTGCGAAAACTAGTTCGTATAGAATCACAAAAGGATTGTATTGTTCAGATTCACAAGGATGTACTCGGTGTTAACATTTAAGCACAATCGAAATTAAAGCACTCTCGCACTATAAACAAGCTTGCGAAATATTACTTGAGGCCGTTTGAATGTCAACGAATGTAATTGAGCGTAAATGATCATAAACTTTGATAGCACATATAATTATTACGGGAAATAAAATCAATGCGAGATTTATCTCAAAGCAACAGAAAAACATGCACATATAACTTTCCCACGACGATAATCATACAGTGTGGCAAATTCCCAAAAGCCCGTCGACAACACTTGCGAATATAGTTTCCAAGAAAGTCACATCAGAGTCAACATGATCTAACCATTATTAAAGCATACAACTGCAATACAATAGCAGCGAGCTTCCCCTTCGTGTAATTCCAGATGTAAGAATTATTAGTTAACTTCCAGAATTTCATCTACAAATACATTCCCCGAGAGCTTGTTACAACCAACAAGCCAGCAGTAAGCCGACAAGATGGGGTTCGCGAGAGTAAATATCATGAAATATGCAGGGTTGGGAAATAGGGTGGTTCTCCCCACCCCCGTTGGCGGAAAATGGCGTCTGCGTAGAACGGAACAAAGGAAAACGAGGAAGCCTTAAATTGCAATGAGGAAAATAACACTAAACAAAGGCCTTAAATAAAATCAGAATAGTTTTATAACACAGAATTATCCTCACGACAGAATAGATGGAATTTTTTGTAAACGAGAAAAATATCTTTAAATTTGTAAAATGAAGACACAAAATCTGATTTATTAACGGAATACGGAAATACCCAATAAATAATAAACACCAACTGCTAAAAAATGTACAAATAAAATAACTTTTTTCTGCTCTGAAATAAGTAGTAAGGTGGTAGAAATAATTAAAATTCACCTCAGTTCATAAATATATGTTACATTATATTCACAAGAGTTCCGCATATATGAATATATGTTACATTATATTCACAAGAGTTCCGCATATATGAATATATGTTACATTATATTCACAAGAGTTTCGCATATATGAAATGTAAAAGGGTAAAACTATAATGTCAAAAATAAGGGTGCGATGTTATTTTGCTTCCTTGCTCTGGAAAACCCTCTCAGATCGAACCAAATGGCCTGCAAAGCAAATACGGAAGAAAAGAAGCAATAAAGAAGCTCACTTATCTAGATTAGCTCAAAATATTCTAGGGAGAATTTTATACGCAATTTAAGCTTGCTGTAGGGGAGAAGACCAATCTTTGAAATAAGATCGTGTATCTTGTAGTGAAAATACAAAACTACGAAATAACTCTAAAGGCCTGAAATTTCCGCAAACAATGTAAGGACCTGGTTAAGCAAATAAAACGTAGGTACTTAAGTAAGTTCACAGAATGGAGAATCCATTATCACAATTCATTTCTCAGTAATTCGGTTTCATCGGTAATAAATAATTTTAGGCACCATTAAAATTGAAAATTGGTAGGGGTAAATACAATCATATAAATAAGTCGTCTCAACATTACCTAACCATAGTTTGATAATGGTCTAGAACAAATAATCACAATAATAAAATAAAAATAAAAAGAAATACTTGCAGAACTTAATAATAACATTAGTAAATCTGATTTTCATTAGATTAAAAAAAAAGGTTTTAAATTTTTTTTTTACTTTTCAGTGCCACGAGTTGACTACAATAACGCCCAAATAGCGACAGCAAACATCGGAAAAGCCTGCCTATTTTAAATACCCACCCTTTTCCAATTTCTTGTCCTTCGTATGGTAAGGAGAGTTTTTCAATAAAGAAATAATACCGAACCCTCCACGTTTCATATTATTATTATACACGAGAAGAAGCGGTAGGAAGTGAAGCGAGTATAGGGGGGTAAACAAAGCTGCAGGGGGCTGAAATACGTATCGTGGGAGCCAAACCTAATTATTGTTATTCCACCGAAAAGGTGCGCCCATTAAATGCTTGCATTGGGGCGCGAAGAGGCGAACTGTGATTACAGATGTGGGGATTTTTTAAATGCCTACACGTGTGTGCACTTACCAGCCAACCAACTTACCGGGCTTAGTTAAACAGTTAATGAAGATTAATAAATTACGAATGAACCGAATTTAAACTCCAGCTTTGAGGGGGGGTGACAGCGATAACATCTTACTAACCATGACGCTATTTCTCTGCGGAGGTAATTAGAGAACAGAACGCCCCCACCTCTGTCACACAAACCGTCCTTGATCCACATTCATACATATTCGCCAATTATTCCAAAACTTGTATTTTAATCACTTGTTCATGTTTTATCTCGATCGTTGCTAACAAATATTTATCAGACGAGCTGCGTCAGATGAATGTGACGACACAAGCAGACTGTTGGTGGCAGCTGATCCCGATCTGCGGAGAGGTGAGGGGAGGAAACACAACAAAGGAGGAAAGACACTCCGACAAATCCTTATTTCGGATCTTTGTACAGTTTTGCAATGAGCACAAAAATAATTTTGCACAAAAATCCAATTATGTGTAGAGCTTAACTACGCTCCGCGCATATGCGGCGAATGGCACCATCTCTCTCGCACCGTTGTCCCACTCTAACATTTTTATTCAGCCATTACATTTTGGGCAGTTGGTGGGAACACTTCCCACCAACTGTATACATATCATACATTTTGCAAAAATTTTAATTCATAAAGATTTTAGGCTAGGGTTGGGCCGTTCAGAGCATTAATATCATTTATTTTTCGTTCGGTCCGACCCCCGTACAAGTAAATACAGTTGAAGCAAGTGGCCGCGTCAAAACGTTGCTGGAACGTCATATTGCTATTTGCGCGGAGAGGCGAACACGTCCGATACACGAGCTAAACATCAATTTTTAATATCATATAACTATTACGTTTATTTCAGTCTTGCATTTCTTCCGAATACATGGTTTTACCACAGCTACGCCACAGGAATCTAAAGTTTAATAGTTTATTTTTTCAAAGTATCAACGTATAAATACACTAAAGTAAAAAGTACACTAATAAATTACATACATTACAATAAATGAGAAATGGTAAAAAATATACATAGACAAGTATTAAGAATAACAAATAGTACAAGTAATTAAACATTTTTACATTGATGATTTAAACAATACTAAAGATGATAATCTGAATCAAACGGGCAAGAAGTAAAGGGTTGATAGGAAAAGGATAAAAAGTCATGGGGGCAGTTTAATAACCATTGTGTCAAAAGATTGTATGTAAGTGATATTGAAAATTTCAACGGTCAGTGCAGCATCGTTGAGCAGTTGAGTCGCCTTGCTCATTGGCGTGTTCTGGTAAACAGAAGTTCTCGCTTTCGGGGTATAAAGGAGTGCATGGGATCTCCCACGAGTATACTTGTTAGGAATGTATAAGTTAACCTCTTCCAACGGCGGATTACATATGATTAAAGGGATGACGGTGATATATGGTAGTTATGTTATCTTTGAATGGCTTCAATCATTTATGGCCTTAGCTGTATTTTATGACAACACATAAAATCGTCATAGTAGTATGTTAATATTGCAATACAGCGCCCCTGAAATTTCTCAGCCGGACTTAATGGGAGTAATATTGAACATCGATAATAATATTTTATTGACACGTCATTATCGGAATAACGTGTAAACGGATGTCAAAACACAAGAGCTACCAAGCTACAAACATACATATTGAACGAGGCCACAAAGGTAAAACAGGGTATTCGGGCGAGTTATAAATAGTTATGAGAAATACCTTAATTTTAGGATGGCATTTTAAAGCAGATACCTACCGCCAAGCATTTCGTCACTGACATTCAACGCAACCCGCCTACGCTTTTTGTAGTCCTAAAATACCTGAGACACCCCTTTATGGGTAAAGACGAGCACAGACGAAAATACCCCTGCAAAAGAATTTAGAATAGGAAACATGAAATGTTGATCTATGATAATGCTTCTATACAACTTGTGACCAAAAAAATAATGAGAAAGTTTAAACATGTTTTATGAAACAAGGTTCAGGTTAAATAATGTTTGGTTTGGTTAGGTTAGGTTAGGTTACATTGGACTAGGTTAGGTTAGGTTCGGTTTGGTTGACTGAAATGTGCAGGTAACGTAAATTAATAATAATAATTGGATTACTTCTATAGCGCCGTTTTCGTGGGAAAATCACCTCAAGCGCGCTTTAAATACGTAATACGTATTATGGATATATTTAGTCGTAGATATTAAATTACGATTTAAATTAGGGCAAATAATAAATAAAAATAAATTCGAGTACAAAATTTGTAAGCATTAAATTACAAATTTACATTTGGGAATAATAATATATCATAATATAATATAATATCACATCCTTTGTCGTGCAACGTACAAAACGCTAGGATGTATGAAAAACCCAAGTAATTATTTGAAAGATTTGGTCACGCAGAATCAAAGGCAATAAACTTATAATGGCGTTACCAAGTTCAGGCCATTAGTATTTATAATGCAATATGATAATCAACAACACAAAAATCAATTAGCGTTCCTGCAGATTTGTGTCAAGCAAGCCACGACGAGAGATCTACATCTAATACCTCTCACAAAAACAAGACATAAAACATGTCAAAACCAAGGCCAATCAATCAGATATTTATTGTATCCTAGACAAATGCAAAACATCAGAAAGGACCAAAAGTCAACAAGAAGTTGTTATGGATTTTGTCTAATCAAGATATGACACTTATGTTTTATTCATATTTAACTGTGTGAGACGGATTAAACGCATGCAGAAGTTTCACTGTAAGCCCTTTCAAAGTTTATCAAAATAATAATAGTAACTTCTGCGGATGTGTGAAATTATGTGAAAGCCAAGCACCGCAAATGGAAAGCGGATTCGATCATGGTAATATGGAAATTGCAATTCTGATAAGCTATAGGCTTAAATAGGAACGCCTAGACATTCAATTCGCCGCACCGAGGAGAATCTGATATTGAACGAGGAACATTAGTGTCGCAGTGTGTGGCATTAGATGATCATTTAATTGATTCGGGTCAATGTTGCACACGAATGAATTACGATGCTGCGGTTGTTACGATTAGAGCAAGCCAACAATGATCTTCGTAGGTCTCCTGCAGTTGTAATGGTTCATCTGTGCCAGTCTCGCGCGCAGATGTCGAAGATAAGACCGAATCTATGCATGTCAAACTAGTTGGGGATATGAGCCGATGTGGGTACCTGGTAACTGGCCCAGCCTGAACCCGGCACGCAGCCGGTTCCCACGTACACTTTTATAACCAACATAGATAGGAAAGTTGGCCAATCCTGATTACTTACTACTGCTGCCGATATTGGCGACCCCGATAATTCAACTCTTGTGGCACCTGGACACAGGTACCTAGCACCTAATAACACACCGTTTCTCTGTAATAAACTAAAATATTTGATAAAGCACACATCATAGGAAGAAACCTGAACCTTGTGCGGGTCTTGAGCTTGGGACACTCCTAATAAGGTATTGATTTGAGTACAAGTTTTTTAATACTTCCTGATTGGAGTCGAATATTAGAGGCAAGTACAGAGTACGATAATAAAAATGGTAAAGCACCTCAGATCAAATGTTTTCACGAGAAAAATCGTCACGAAAGCAAATTTTGGGTTGGAGTTATGAATGCAGTTTGCTTCGTCGTTTGTTAATTTATAAGAAAACTGTATCACAATCTTTAAGAAATATGTCACATGAGGTCTAAACTTTATTTCAAAATAATGAAAAACAACCTACAAATGATTTTTTTCTCTGAATACAGTTAAAATGCGTTGTACTAAAAAGTCAATATTTGTACAGGTACCCTTTTGCTTTTGGAGCGACGAAATAATACTGGATGACATTATTTTTAACACGTGGAAGACAGTACTTGACACCTGATCGATTAACGCCAACCGTGGAAAATGGGAAGAAGAATTTGATCCTATCTATTATATCTAGCATAAGTGTTAAATATGTTGTTTTAATTTAATTTATTTTATGTTTTTATATTATATTTCTACAGTGTGTAATTTTCTATTTTTAAAATGTATTCTTTTTATATGGCAGACAGAGTATTGCACTCACCGCTTTGTTCTGCTGAAATAAAACATTATTATTATTATTATCTATCCTTTCTTTGCGACACTAGAGAATTTTAATCTTATCGTTCGGAGGTATTCGGTGAATATTTACGACATTGAAAATCAAAACCTCGGGATAAAAGTATCTTAAAACATCACATTATGAAATCTATTGGAAAAGTGTGTACTAAAACAGATATAAAAATACACTGCTGGGAAAAGGCAAAATGGAATGGATTTTTTTTATAAACCTTAAATCAATACGTTGCCGAACGGTCCATTAAACAGACAATAAAAACCCCTATAAAACACGGCCGGAAGAGAATTTACTGTCAGCTCACGTCCCGAATCACAAAGTCTGGGTACCTTTATCGTTCGTACACTTATACCTACATAATATTATTACATGGAGAGATAGACGTACGTACAAAATTGGCAAATTCAGATTCAAACATGGTTCAATAATAATTATAAGAACATGTTGAAACCCCCATTGGTGCCAATGATCATTAAAAAATACAAATGTTAAATGAACTATGAATCAGAGACTAATTAAAAAGTTTTAGGTATCGACACACTTTCTAAATGCTAACCAAAGCCGATGTAATTGATAGATAAGGTACATTTATCTACATAAACAGCCGAGACATCTCTTTGGTCGCTCTTACGCCAATAAGAAAACTTACTTAAATTCACAACCGAGATTGACGGATTGCTCGAGATAGGCTATCTATGCGATCGCTGGAGGCGACGAACTAACGGTGGTAGGAATAAGAACTAAGGAATTAATCAACCATAGGCCTATTACCTATTCCCATACATAGGCACTTTAATCAAATAATACTTCGCTCGATAACGGGAGCACCTGATACTTGTGAAATTTCCGCTTTAAACTTTAATTGGTCCCACCTGCAAGCTGCACTATTCACAAGCAGCAGTGCAGCAAGTGGTCTGATTAAATCAACGCAATAATAGGCACAAAAACGCCTCTCGACTAGATAGTTGGCCAAAATAGAAATCGCGGTATTTTACCTTGAACAGTTTTTTGAAAACTTTAATTATTACAGGTTGTAACTTATGATCTCATGTCGCAACAAGACCTCTTAAATATGTATACACATACGAGTACTACAGGATTCTATGTCACAGTGGTAATTCCTACAGAATACCGGAATACACAAAGCACGAACAAAACGCTAAATAAAACGGAAATAAAACAAAAGCCAATCCATCACGTGATTTCACATCCTGTTTTTTATTTTAGAATGCAGGTTTACGAACGCAGGGAACTGGTTACGAAGAGCTGTAATGCATTGTTTGCAGCAAATTAAATTTTACTTTTATCATTGCGTGCAATACGTTCGGACAACGTCGACACATACAAGTAAACGAAAATCAGATATACTAACATTTCAAAACGGCAAAACATTCAATGCAAGACAAACTGAATGTTTCTACAGTCTAGTCTAGAAGATAAATGTTTAATATTGCAAAATATGGTAAAACAAACGCAATAATAAAATTGGCCCACGTGAATAAGACAAAAGAATAAATATTTCAATGCCCAATTCACCCTCATCTGTTAGCTCTTCCACTGAAGATAATACATGACATAATCGTCAATGATCGTATTATTTAATGGACGATATGTCAATCAGAAATGGCGCAATCCGCGGCGAGTTCTGCTAATCTGTCAGTTGGCCGTTGGCAGTGTTGGCAGTGTTGGCACTCGGCACATACACAATGGGCGACCAATGCCTGACAAATGACCGCCTTGTGACCAACTTCAAGGGGTATGAAGGATACAATGCCAGCTATTTCGACAGCAATGTCAGGCGACAAATAGTGGCAGTCAGGTTTCTTTCGGAGGTAAGAGAATCGGAGCGATCTGAATGCGCTTTAATTGAATTAAAATTCCATTCCAGAAAACAGGCAATTCAAAACAAACTGCCGAATATTCAGAAAATGCCAGGAATCAGAAAATTATTACGACGGGTTTTATTTTTCTTTATTCAATACTCGATGAATGAGAGGGCGCTGCTGAGCTTGGATATTTATAACCTCTTTGTAGACAATGTCTGTACATGAGATTGCTGGTTCTAGTTCCTGAAGATTCATTGTAAAAACAGTAACATTAAATAGACCAAGATGAGCAAGATCCATTACAACCATAATAGAAAAACGCGATTTATGACCCGTGAAATTTATTATGACTCGCTTACTAATTCGGAATACTAATCATATTTCGAAGCTGGCTACATAATTGGACCAGTTAAATTACAGACACATCTGAACCTAGCGTTCTTGGTCCATCAAATAAAAAACGTGTTACGGACCTTGTATTATCTCCAACAAAAGATTCAATGTGCCGGAACGCCATTAAAAAATCATCAGCACGGTTCCTACATAATAAATGGCATTTGGGGCTATAAATGATAGTCGGGGAAATATGAATAATAACCAGTATCCAGTATGAATGGGGATTGAACATCCAGATTATGTTAATCAAGGCCGACACTACGGGGAATGACAATGACATCGAGAACGGGGGGTGGGGGGGGCATTCTCTGTGCTGTACATGTACACGAAGGGAAGGCCTTGTAGCCTTGGGCACTGTGCTGTGCGCACCCCTGACAGATTTATGGATCGATTCAAACGAAGAACGAAGCGAACGCTTTTCTCAATACTGTGGGAATTGCAATAAAAAATAAATATCTACTGTAAATGATCAATCGATTGCCTTCATTCACTGACATTAAAATATTTTATACCTATACAATTGAAAAAAATTTAAATCGGCAAGAATGATAATAAAAACAATAAATACGTACTTTTATAGCGCCATTTCGTGGTCAATAAAAAAATGACAGGAAACATTAAAACATATATCTCCTACCTACTAGTATTTATTGAGAATGTAAACCTATAACAACAACTTACAAATAACTACTTATAACTAACAAATAGCAAATATCAACCCATCAATCAACAATCTCAAGTTACAGATGTACAGATGTACAGTTATACAGTGTAGTTATGTTTGTAGTAGTTGATTAATGATTCAGAAAATTTATACAATATGAAAATTATATACATTACAGCCACCTTACACTTTTTTCTAAAATACAAATATTTTTTTTATAAAGACTGAAAAATAAACGACTTGAAACACTCCATAGAGCAATTAAAGGTTATTTTTAATAGATAAATGCATTTATTCACAAATATTCCTTGTAGCTATTCTAACTAGAATTATTGTTAAAAATTCTAACATAACTATTTTAATATAACGCTTCAATTTTTTAAAGTTAACAATACCCTAATCCTGTCGACATTACACTGAAATGTTTTATAGTACATACTGTTACCTATCCCAGAACAGGTTAAACCTAGTGAAATAGGTATCTAAAAAGCGTTTTAATCAAAACAGCGGTCATAAGTCGAAATAAACAAGACAAATGAGTCAACTATCATGCTGCATCGAGATATTGATTATATTATCAAATGATTACTAAAATAAACATTAGATAGGACGACAGTGATTAAACATCTGAAATAGACACGAGGTATAAAATTCGGCAAGTTAATTGAAACATCGATAAGGCGTTTTCATGTTTACAAATTCGAAGACAAATATCAAAGTTTATACAACACTCAATTCCACCGAAGCAAATTAAAGTCACCTTCAGTTTGCTGCGAGAACTTCGTTCCTCGTTGTCATTGCGTTACACAATACATAGCAGCAGTGAGATGAGATGGCGACCGCCCCAGATTGCCATTCAAAATTCACCCAAGAGTGACAGAATAGATACCGCAGAGGTCGTTCCCTTTCAGCTGAGGCAGAAAAGCGAGGAGCAAAAACACACGTAAAAACGGAGGCATACCAACCATGCCAAGGACAGTGAATGTGAAAAGTAGTGATGCAACGATTACGATTATCGGAATTAAATAGCATGCTAAAATAATCTTTAGGGGTTTAGGGTTATAGTAGTTGGTCATTATCTACACGATAAGAAAAGTGTCGAAGACAAAGGGTTTGTTTTCGGCTTCCTTATTGAAAAGCTAAACAATAGTAAATTCTTATATAGGGGAGGCGGGCAAGTTTTTACGAGGGCAGGTTGTCACATTGTCGATAAATTCTTTCGCCCGTTCTTTAAAAAAGTCCTTTCGTTGTTATATCTGTTTTTTATTCTTCCATTCATGCGATTGTGATGTTACATGGTTCGTAAAATAATAAATAAATAAATCTCACACCGCTTCGTATTTTGACGCGTGAGCCGGCGGACATATCTGAGCTTACTAGCCGCAGCGTCCTACAAAAAGTCAACGGAACGGATGTTTTCGAAAGTTTGTCGTCGCCATGTCAATGTAATTACGCTTTTATTGTGAAATGGGTCTAAGGGAAACGTTGGCATGGTTTTTTGGGGGCACGTTGTCACACGTAATAATAAATCTCCAGCGAGATTAACGTCAACTTACTGTTAACACACAGAACCTAACATACGGGAGATAATAAGAGTATCTACCAGAGTGGTAGGTATTCTTACTATCACTTAAAATGGCATTAACCTGTAACCTGGGTAGTTTCCACCTTCTTCTTCACCATCTCACTCCCCTTCTCCCCCTCTTCAGCCTCATAACATACCCCAAATGGGGATGCCATAGTTACACTGGCTCCGGGCAGTTGAACCCTTGTGCGGTATTCGCAATAAAATATGTAAATGTGTATATACACTTTACAACGCATCACTTTTATTTTTTGTTTATAAAGTTAATATAGTAATAGTGCGATTATTGAATGAATAATCGTAATCGTCATCGAAAGAATCATTACATCACTAATTTAAAACATAATCCGAGGGAGATGAGAGTTCGAGAGTAAGATACGAGTAGTTGTCAAAGTAATCTAAATTAACACGAATTTCTTGACTGCGATTCATCTATACAATATGTTCACTCCAAAGATTTAATAAATCGGAAACTATAAACCACGCTGATGCACACACAGACGCAAATGAGGCAGATCTCGTGCAATTTTTATCAACACACGGTACTTAAAACAACACGTATGTAATTTGGGTAGTGCTCGTACCTGTCCGGAGACTTGTTCTGACGACCCGTTTGACGGGTTCCCAGCCCGAACCGGTGCTGACCCGAGTCTGTCTGTCTGTTCCACTTACGTCACGGGCGGGAGGCTGTTGTCGCAATTAATGGCCGAAATGAAGGGATCATAAATGGAGGCCGCAAGGAAGCGGCCATCTCGGCGGCTGAGTCACGAGATGGTCCAGCACTAACTTTATAATGGCCGGGCTGTGTACGGAGGTGAGCATGGAATAATATTAAAATATACTACCTACACCCAAAAATAAGTTACATAATACGTCTATATATATGAACTACAAAGCGGAACATCTGAAACGGCGAACATCTCGAATTGCTTTTTCGGTGTGGAATTTGTAGGTCATCCATCACAAGTACATTCAGCTTGCAACGTCACTTTAATCAAGAACTTTGTTGCATTGGAATATTGATAAACAATATAATTTCGGATGTGATGTGATTACGGAGTACGTAACTGTACGTAATCAAAAGAAATAATTCTTATTTTCAGTAAATATAATGAATTTATGCCGCAGTTCTTAAAACAGTCGGTCGTGTAATGGCAATGGCGCGCATTGCTCTATGACCAAAGGTAGGCTGTATGTAATATTTGGAAATGGCCATTTTATAACCTTACTAAATTCATGGAGAGAATATTTTTGATCAGAAATTCATAGCAATTTTTTTTTTTTTTAATAATTTTATCGTATGTTTTAGGGTAGGCACAGCTTTTCAGCCTTTATGAATGCCATGCCACTGTGTAAAGGTCAGTATAATTGACTTTCAATCAGTTAATTGGGGTTCGATTCTCGGCAGTGCATATATTTAAATACTCACAAATCCTATAATTATAATACCCCGTGATTTTTCACGAGTCTGCTCTGGTTTCACATAAAAACAAGATAAGACGATATATTTTGTTACAAATCTATCAATTATTGTTCAATAAGAAAAAAATGGTGTTAAGATCTCGGACGCCGTTGGGTTACCAATGCAAAAACCATGTGTACAATGCATTGCTTCATACTATTATATATTATCAAATTGAATAATGCCATTGTAAAAAATAATGTCCGAGTCGATATTAAATAATTAAACCGTAACATTCCCCAAAAAGGAAGTGTATTAAAATTCGGTGCTTGCGATCAAAAATAAATTACTCCGCGTAATTCCGTAATAACATCGGCCTCGCTAAAGCTTGCCCAAAAATTTAATTTAACAGGGATGAACAAACTTTGTAATCCCTCACTGGTCTTTGGAGATTAGAACCTACATAGAAGCAAGAACAAAAACTCGGTAGCAACAAAAACGCGTACATGCATAATTATATATTCTCAAGAGTATCTCACGATGGCCCAAAGAACATCTGTCTGATGCGCTACGGTTACCTCAACGCAGTCGAGCTCCGAGTCCGGGGTATACAAAGGAACGCAGACAAATCCCACCAATTCGACTAACAAATAAAAACAAGAATGCAAGGTACAGGCATCTGTAAGAATTCCAGATCAACCCGAAGAGGCGATAGTATTGATAGTATTGCTCGTGTCGGAGCACACACTAAAGCGCCCTTGAGGTGATTTTCTCACGAAAACGGCGCTATAGAAGTAATCCAATTATTATTATTATTATTAATAATAGTGTATTTAACGCTACATAAACAAGGCTTTTGACCGCAATGTGGATTCTATTCTGGGTGGATAACACCTGCTCGATGGAAATTAGTGCCAAATAATTATGGACTATATGGGTCATTGGTCATTGGTCAGTTGAAAACAGGTCAGAGATTAACCGTGGTTTGTGATGCACACTAATCTCAACGTTTGCATGTCGTAATAAAACTACTTAGTTATAACTGTGGACAATAAAATGTGACAACGCTTGGCGAAATTCAGTAAACACAAAATACTGTTTAGAAGAAATAGGTCAAAAATAAATTTAAAACCCATCAAGACTACAAGCGACAACTGAACATTATTTGAAAAGGAGATATCTTAATACGGAAGAGAGAGGGAGCACGCTAATGTAAATATGTCTTAGGACGAAAGCGGTCGTTGAAAAAATATTTAATATAACACGACATGTAATACTGCAAAAATCTCCGGACTACTTACTTCAGTACTGACTTTAGTAGTATTTAAAGAAACGGTGTGAATTATTCATACCTATAACAGAACCACACACGTGCTATCGGAGCATACTTCACGATTTTTTTCTATCGATGGATTTCATAAAAATACTTTTTCAACTAGACATCTGAATAGAGATAGTCAAAAAAAACAACTTTTATTTTTTTAAGTGCATAAAACTTCAAGTTTTCAAGGGAAGTTAAAAGATTCTTACTTAACAAATACTGTAAAACATTAGAAATACGTATCCTCTTTCTTTTGATTTTATAACTTTTTAGGTCACATGTGATTTATCTACATACTTTTCTAGGTTAGCTGAACATAATAGGAATATCCCACAAGTTAAACTCTTTGCATCATCAGTTATATTATTTTTTATGTACAATATTTGAATGACGAAACGAAAGATACAACGCACGATTTGTTCCCATGCTGATAAAATAACCGTGAAATATTTTGAATAATCGTATAAATTCAATAGGCCTCCCAATACGGAATCTGGGACTGTCATTACATTCGACGGCATATTTATCCTACGTAGAAGAGGAGTACCCTTTGGTTCACATGGACCACTAATGAAGCGGGATGCTGCCGTGGGAACTGTACCTGATCCTACCTCGCATCCCTCTGCCAGCCTCCCCCTTTGGACTCCACCCGCTCCCCCCTCGAAGACCGCGAGGAGAGACGCGTGTTTTTGTCCGATGGACGTGAAGGGCTCGGGTTCTACATTGTCTCGGAGCAAACCTGATTTATCGGACCAGAAGATCCGACGAACGCGGTGTACGGGAGATAAAGCGAACACACATGCTTCACGCTTAATTAAATTTACGTTGTTTGGTGAATAATAATGCATCAATCAACATAAAGCAGAAAATCTGCTTGTCTCAATAAAAACTTGAAAATATGTAGATGTCACTACTATCGCCGTGCATTAGGTGTTTTACGGCTGTCGTAATAGTAAATCTTACGATAGTATTCTACTTAGCAGGTAGAAGCAAATATTTAAAGTACCTGGCTAAAGCGAAAAAAACTATCGAACGGTGAGCTATTTGCATTATGAAATATTAGTTTTTTCATCTGGATTTTTAAAGCCAATGCAACTACTTTCAGCTTGCAATGACAGTTACATGAAGTTTTTAAATATACAATAAACTGTTTAAAAATAAGAAAAGACACCATATTGTTTGTTCCATATATTTCAATTCAACGAGTGTCGAGTGAAACTCGGGCGAAGCCGGGTAGTACTTAACTACTAATGCTGCTATAAGATAAAACCGGGATATTTTTTTAAACAAAGAAAAAAGATGAGCATGCCTCGTGTTCGATATGGTGATTATTGGAGATGAACTATGCTATTTACAACATATTTAGGGGCGTTAACAAAAAAGTCGATTAATTCCATTTATTTATCCGGCATGACCGTGTGGGAGTATTTATGCATTCTTTAAATAGATAACAATGCCTACATTTATTGTCTGTGCATTGTTTGACTACACTCATCCATCAACGTTTTTATGGCACAATGCAATAGTTTATATTGACACCGTCACTACGTTATCACTCGAACTCTGACAATGACAGTGCTGTCGACACAACATATGTCACAAAATAAAAAGTGAGTAAGTCTTTGGTTAAATAATAATATTTGAAAATTCTTCGCATTTTCCTAATAAATAAAAATATTAATATATATCGTGAATGGCATTCTTCGAGTGCAAAAAGCTTTTTGACTCCAAATGATTGGCTATAAAAAGCAGCAAGGAGATTTTTGATTTCCAATATTAGCAGGGCACGAGTAGACGATTGTATTTTTTATAAATTACCAACGTGACTAACCTTTCCAGTTGTCAAAAAATGGGAAAAATTCTTCCCGACGCATCGACGTTTTTTTTTTTGTCATCGTTAAAAATAATATTTAATTGCAGTAATAAAAAAAAACAGCAATAAAAGCAAGCCATACGTGATTCAATCCAAACGTTTAAAGTTAACACCCAACAAGTCCGCCATCAAGGTTACGGTGCCAAGTGAGGCGTTTATTTATGTCATATTTCGCTGTCAAAGTAGGTCGGCGCGCCTTTGTTGTTTCGAACGATAACGGCGCATGTAAAACTCGAAAAATGCATCGCGGAGTAGTGTCATCTTTAGGTTAGTGCATTCGCGGTGACACTCGCAGCGACACTCACGGTGCCAGGAACCTTTCCATCATAAGCCACCTCACGTAGCCCGATACGGATGTAACACTTCGCGGAGTATCATATTATACCGTTAGGGCGTTGGGAGAAAATATACAAATCAATATTGATGTCATTGTGTTTCCACGCGATATCAGCTTACTCTAAACGCTTCACGGTAAATCAGGTATCGAGACAAGATGCTGTGATGAGTTAGCAGATACTGAGACATCAACGCTTCTTGTCTTGTAAGTTAACCCATCACCCAGTAATCTCCACGAAGAAGCGTGAGAGAGTTGAGGAAAAAGGCGAAACAATACGAAGAGATACTTGTGTTAAATGATTCTATACGAAAACCGTATAGTTGCATTCATCACCCATCTGCAGCAAAAACCTTAATTTCATAGGAACAGGTATACAGGTGATGAAACCGTTTGAGAAGCCTACGTAAGGTTATATACTAGACATCTAAGGTCAAATAGCGTACCTAATTGAACAATAGAGAATATCCGTGCAATAATGACAGGTGACACACTAAAGGTAGACATTTATAGCACATCGACTCGCGAGGAGGATGTGGGTAATTATTTATATATTTAATCTCATCTCAGAATGGCGGAGGTACGCCTGCAAACACAGAAGCTTTCAGCAGTCCAATATATAATATACACTAAGAGCAGCATCAGAGCAGTTGTGGTATCTTTAAGATGGATGGTACGACCCAGCCAAAGCGTCGTGTCAGTCCTCCGTAGCACAACAGCACTGCAAAATCTTCCATAATAGAAATTTTATGACACGTACTTTTCCCATTTCAGACAAAATATTTATTACGTATTTTTCCAAAATACGACTTTTTAATGGTTCAATTAGTTTGCTATACAAAAAGCTGAATCGGAAAGAGGTCACTCCATAACACTGATAAATAAGTAAATGCTGTCTTAGATAAAAACACGTATGTACGATGAGAAACCAACTAATCGAGATCATCGGCTCAGTACCGACAGTACCTACGATTGCGGATCTTCAAGTAGATCAAAGGGGTTGCTAGCGCCAAGTGCGCATAACAATTAATTAGATCCTACTACAAGTTGCCAATAGACTAACCAGATCTGACCAAATTCTTAGCCTCCCCCGACGCAACACTAATTTTAAGCAAAACTCCTTCATCTATCGGGCTTCACACATTTTTAACAGACACTTTAAACTCTGCACCCCCTCCAGATTCACTTATATATACAACCCAAGTCAAATTTATATCATTTATTTATTATTCCTACCTTATTTTTCGTGTAAACTGTTGGCCTCCCAAATAAACAAAATATTTTTCGCGAAGCGAAACCTGGTTGGCGATCGTTATTAATTCAATAAAAGTGGTGTTTTACAAATTGTGTTTTTTCATTTAATATATAATGTCACACCACAGAGTGTTTGCTTCCGTCGAAAAAAAAAATATTTTTAAGAAATTCATTTCAAATTGTCATAAAACGTGTGTATTAGGAAAAACAAAACAAAAATCTCGCGGGCCACAAGTGAAAGACTCTACTAAATATGTTTTTTAACCGTTAAATGTCGTCAGGTCCCTGGGAACCACAAAAACTTCGCCCCTTTCCCATTCTATTCACGGCTGGGCCCCGTACGTTTCAGTACCTTCCCACATTTTGACTGAGATCGCGCAAGAGGATAGAATGCTCGTTCACATAAGTTCAAAGTCTATTTACAAGAGTCATATGAAATATAGTTTTATTCACCACGCCACTTAAGGGTTAATGAATAAAATTACCCCATACAAAACTGGCATCGTCTATCATGGCAGTTTCTATAACCTGTCTGCTAATACTACATAAGACATCTAGGTGACAGATGATGATCTATGATCTATGAAGTCGCATAGAGGAATACCTAATCTCTGTCGCTTATGAGTGCAATACCTGATTTGCAACGAGGCCACAAGAACACCGAGAACATCAACAAATCAATACAGCCGATGAATGGACAAGAAGTTTCCGTTGAAGACAGGACGAGTGTAAGGATTCCGAGAAAACTAAGATAAACTACAGAACCACACGGATTGGTATCCAACAGTCAGAACGCTATGTGATGCAACTAAAGGGATCGAGTTGCAACTTTGAAAGGTTTGTGTAATTGTAAACTTGGCTGAATTACAGAACAATACAAAAATAGAATGGTGTTCAACGGTCAGAGCTTTGCGTGACGTGACGCAGACTAAAGACATCGAGTTGCAGCTTTAAAACGTTCGCGTGATTGTAGCTCTTGTTTTTGTGACGTCACAAGCCGGTATCCAATCTCTGCACCTGTTGCCTGTGAAATATCACTCTGGCTGAGATTGTGTACGGTTTGTATCGGATACGAGGGTTGGGTCATGGGCGGGAAACCATCGGCACGGACACCCAATGGAATACATTTCAGATGGGTTTCACCGATGATTACTATTGCCTGCGAAATTTATTTTCGTTTTATGTTTGGAAAGCAGCCTGAAAGTTCGTCAGAAGCAGAATCTTACACAACATAGAAATAATACACTGTTGTCATTAAGTTTCTTACATTATATTGCTTAAAAAGGTTTGGAGAAAATGACAATATTTCTAAAATAGATTTGATTACCGTTTACATAATGAAAAGATTTTATACGCTAACTAGTAGTTACTATCCAGCTCCGCCAGAGAGGCAACAATATTTTTCGTATTGGACAATAAAAAAATGAAGCAAACAAAATTAACTATTGTCTTATATTTTTATAGAAACCTAGCTGACGTGTACCCGGTCTTGCTAGGGAGTTTTTTTTTTAATAAAGTTGTGAATTTTTGCTTATCGTTTGGGTGCCATAATTGATTTGACAGTGACGACTATTACTATCTCTAAACAAAGAAACAAATAAAAAATCATATATTCATATATATATTCCTGACGATGAAAGCATCGCTTTCGAAACATGTACTAAGTATTTTTTATTTATTAATAATGACGCCACAAAGTGAATACCAATCGTTCGAAATAGAAATTATAAAGAAAAATTCATTTGAAAATTTTATTTCATTCCAAATATTTATTTTTTCAAAATATATCTAAATAATAAAGTTCTTAAGTGGGTACCTACTTGTGTTTTCCACTTAAAAAAATATTCTCCCAAACAAACCGTTTTCTTTTAAATATGTAATCTGTGGCTAACCAGAGTGGAATATCTATGGGCTAACCTCAATACAACATGGCAGGTACAATATTTTTCATATTCATTTTTAAACGTTATAGCACCGGTTTTACATATTGTATTTCAATCAAACTACTCTCTAAACCCTCCCGGCACTAATAATAACCGGTGGAGCAATTTTCGAGAAAATCGAGGACACACAGACAAACATTCGTTTTTATATATAGAGATATATATTTCAAAATTATATTATGTATCCCATGATTTAAATGACTTTCCAAATGAAATTAGTTGACCTGTATAGATATTCCAGAGAGAAACGTTGTGTAAAGTTCGTGATGATAGGGGATTCGAGAACGTCTCTGCTGCTTTAAGAAGATTTCTGCTTTATAGTTTCGAGATCAATGGCAGATCAGTTGTAAAACACTTTTGTGAGATGGTTGTCAATATCTGTCATCATCCGTAAAATATCGGCGTTCTGGTTCAAACCGCGGCGGTGGATGATTCCTGATGAAGTATCCACCATTAATTAGACCTATTCTTTTAGGGTTTCTTCCTCTTTCGGAGATGTGTTTTGACTACCAAAAAAACAACACAAGTTGCAGGTCTTCGTTAAACTTCGTTGTACAGAAGTTCTCTTCGTTAAAATACCAAATGAAACAATTTCACTGACTATTACTTGTTTTATTTCTGAATGATAATAATAATAACAGTTCATTTTTATACCGCAGTTTTGTGAAGGTTCCCCTCAAGTGCGCTTTACGCTAACTAACCTAACCTAATATAATTGGAAAATAATAGATATACTATAATAAAAAATTGGATGATTTGTATAGCGCCGTTTTTGTAAAAAAATCAGTTCAAGGTAGATATGTAAATTAAAACTATAACTTAAAATATGGTAAGAAGTGAAGAGTTTAATTTTGAAGCTAGTACAAAAGTAACAACAACCGATATTATATAATTACTAGCCGCAGACTCGTTATTATAGGATTTCTAAAGCTGAGAGTTATTAAACAGAAATTTCGAACCCTGATCAACTGCGTGGAAGGCAACTATGTTGACTATTACACCACCAACTATTTTAAGTACTGCGGCATAAATTCATGATGTGTACTGAAAATAAAAATTATGCATTTTTTACTGAATTTTACAATTAGAATGTTACGTGTTGCGTACTCACATCACAACCGAAATTGTATTGTTTAATAATTAACGTCACTAATTAAATGAGGCATTTAATGGACCTATCTGTCAGTGGCGTGCGTTGAGGTGAAAAAGCTGTGCTTACCCTGAGAAAAACAAATTATGAAAAGAATTTAAAATACTGTTTGTCAAAATGTATTTTTCCATGAATTCAGCGAGGAAGTCGGATGCTCATTTATTCAGTTGGCCACAAAAATCTGTGGAAGCAAAAAACTATGCATTGACATTTTAAAATGTCAATGCATAGTTCATAACGAACATGAAAGACTACACACAGCCTACCGCTGGCCACAGAGCAATGCACGCCACTTCTACCTGCCTACTAATAAATTGACATTTTGGTTTTCTAATAAGTAGGTATAAACAAGCAGTTCTGATGAGAATAATTGCTTGTTTGTGGTAAAGACGAGAGTTTATTACTTTTTTTAACACCGAGTCGTAAAAAACGCATATTTCTAACGTGCTCAAAAGAAAACGGTCAATTTAAAAATTACATTTTTACGTAATTTAGCGTAAGTATAAAATTATTAAAATCAGACAGCGAGGTCACCCGACCATAGATGCCAAATTATGTGGTTTAAATAACCGTTACATAAATTTGTCATTAAGTGCTAACCATTAAAAAAAAACATTCCAACATAACAAAATTATAACGATGTATTAACGTAGATATATATTTAATTGAATAATTTAATAAAAAACAAATATTATCAAAAAATAGTTACACTTTATGAAACAATACAGAAGAAACTCAAATTTCTGGAGCGATTTTTTTTTAATATGAATACTGCTCCCAACCGTCTGGAGCCAGTGAGACTATGGCATTCCCAATTGGGGAATGTTGTGAGGCTGAAGGTATTGGGGAGGGAAGGAGAAGGGGAGGAGGGAGGTGGGGAAATACCTGGCTATTCAGATCTGGTCACCAAACACGGCTAAAAGCCATTTCAAGCAACGTTTCAATTCTGAATGGTGGTCTTTCACCAGGGTGATACTGAGAGTATCTTCCACTGTGGAACGTGCGCAAATACACTAGATATTATTTTTAAATGAATTAATTGTGAAACAACACAAATTAATTAAATAAAATTTACTTGCGCACGCCGGGATTTGAACCCGCGACCTTCGGATTCGTGTAGTCGAGAGCCTTACCCCTCGACCATAAGGGCCTGTGGTGCCCCCAATTGGGAAATGTTGGAGGGGGTAATGGTAGGGGGGAAACGGAAGGTTGGGAAATATCCGACCGTTCGGGTCTAGTTATTAACTACGGAACTTTTTTGAAGTCGACACTGATATGATTTACTCTGAAACAAAGTGACCCAGCAATATCCTCTGAGCGGAGACTGGACATTGTTTGAAAATGAGATACGTTAATATGGAAGTGAGAGGGAGCGCGCTAATATAAATAACGCTTAGGACGTAGGCAATCGTTTAAAAAGTATTTAATAAAACACGACATATTTAGAAGTGAGCAAAAATCTCCAGACTACTGAATTAGGTAGCATGTACAGAAACGCTGTGAATTTTTTCGTACCTATAACGTGTTATTTATATTTATCGGAGCACATTTTGCGATTTTTTTCAATCGTGGGAATCTCATACATGAAATTAGGATTTCAACTAGACATCTCAATAGAAATTATTTTCAAAAACAAGGTATATTTTTTAAGTGAATAAAAACTTCAAGTTTTCAAGGGAGGTTTGTAATATGTATATAGAAATTCTGAATGCGGAGACTTATCCAGACTCACACCTCTTAACGCTCTCCCATGGGATCTCCAAGTTCTGCTTCTAGCTTGAGAGTTATACTTATACCTATGCTGAATATCCATTTATTTTTGGTTATTTCAAAGACGTACGACGTTGTACTCCCATTAGTTATTAATTCAACTAATCATGGAACTGTTAATTATTGTAAGTTGTACAAAATTTTCAATATAAATTGTCTCAAATTTACAATTATTTGACTTTGTTATATGGTAATATCAGAAACAGGTGCCTATGGACGGATACATGTTGAATCCATTACAATATCGTACTAGGATTGCCTGCAATAACACGTAGTTATAATGCGAGTTTAAAATTATCTAGTCACGAAACAAACAACAAAAAAACACATTTGACATTTGCGGCATAACATGATGGTCCTTTTAAGGCTTAATTGCATCATCAGACATTCCCATTTGAAAACAGTTTTTTGCATCCGCGAGCGTGCACCATCCGCGAATAGCGAACACCGCGATAAGGTCATAAAACAAGACACGATGAGAAGGGAACGTAAGTGGCTTAATTCACTTTTCAAGGAGTGGTTAGTTCATGGGACCGCCGAACTAACCCAGAGCAACTCGCAATGCACCTTATTGTATGCAAAAGCAAAATCGTGAGATAATGTGTTAAGAGGAACGGCTTCACTGCCTGTTTCATTCATAACTTAATTTTGGATTTGAGGCCAAATAATTCAATCAAACTGAATGATGTGTTTTTTTTATTAAAGGTTTAATAAATGATACGTATGAGAAGTATTTTATTTATTTTTGTTTTAAATAATGAAGTATAAGGTCATGAAAAAAAATCTTAATTTTAGAGGCAACTCGGAAAATTATTTGCGGGTTTATTGTTTTTTTTTTTAATTTTCTTATTTGCTGTGTAAATATGATTACGTAAATAAAAACATTAAAAAAACATTTAAAAATAAAACCTTTTATCGGGTCGATATTTTAAATTATGTACGGCAAATTTGTGTTCCAACGTAAATTGGTCGTTTTTAATTTAATTTTAAGTCCACCATTTTTATTTTACATTTCATTATATTAACAAAGTAGACGGAGTAAAACTCTTTTTTTTACAGCACCGTTAACCGCCACATAATTGTTAAAGGCGCCCCTAAAATCACGAAAAATCAATTCCTTTAATGGCCTATATTTCATAATGTAAAACAAAAATAAATAAATAACTTCTAATCCGTACTAGATGATTACTATACTTTTTGAGGAAAAAAAAGATCATTAGATTTAGGTGATGGCCTCAAATCCAAAATTTGGTGTTGTATGAAACAGGCCGCGCAGCCGTTCATCTTAAGTAAAAGGCATTATGAGTAGGGAATAACCCCTCTTCAAGGAGATGTTACATAATAGAATTACTATATTAGCAAAGAGAAGACTAGGTCAGAGATGATTTTATAATCTGTTAACACTTCGTGATAGTTTATAGGTCAAGATTTCGGCAAAGAGTAAAAAAAAACTAAACTTTAGGGTGTCGTAATCAGCAGAAAAAAATACTTAAAACGAAACATTAATTATTGCGCTTCGTGCATCTTAAATTATATCAAAATTTGCTGTACATATTTGAAGGTTTGAACGAGCAAAAAAAATGCTCAACTAATTAATTACATCTTTTAAAATCAAAAACATATAATTTGATACGTTTTGAGGTGTAAGTAAATGTCAATAAGGTTTGCTAGAGAGAGCGTATTTCAAGACGTGCAAAACAATAAATGAATTATATGTACTTTGTATTCACCACTTTATTAATATACACATATATGTATGTTTCGAAAGCGATGCTTTCTTCATCAGGAATATATAGAATAATAAAAAAATAATCATGTCAAGTACAGATAATGATATACTTGACATTATTATTTTTTACTATTCCACATATTCCTAATAAAGAAAGCATCGTTTTCGAAACATGTTGATATGTTTATATTAATAAAGTGGTGAATACAAAGTACATTTATTTAATTTATTATTAATAATGACGCGTCAAAGTGTATCTTTTGAAGAAATTATAAATTAAAAACCTTTTCGATTTTCTTAATTTACTGTAAAATAAGTTAGTTTAATTTACTGTAAAATGACGTGTTCTGGGATCGGTTATAGAGAAATAGGCAACAATCATAGAAACGGAAACAATTACCCAGATTAATGCGCAAAAAATATGCACCGTTCACAAATTAAATCATCACGAGTCACGTAATGACACTTTTATTACATAAAATTAAACTAAATTATGTGAGATGTTGAATAGCGAATGTCGAATATCGGCTGCAGCTTGAGGATGGAACAGGTGGCTAGTTCAGATTCAGATTCTGACGCGGAAACGATGGTGGAATATGATGAACCGTGGGAACAAATAAAGAAGATCATCCAGCATCATCATCGGCATAAAGTTCAAAAACTACTTAAGAATCATTTTCATTTCATCGTTACACAACGCACTAGAAGTAGCTTATATATCATGCATCACCATAAAAGTATACGCTGCGGTGGGAATCTAAATAAAACTATAACATGAGAAATGCTTTCGAAATTATGCAAGAGAGTTCATATGTGCATATGGTATTGCACCTGCCTGTTTGGATATATACGAGTATACAGTATCGCCATAATACAATGCATTGCTGTATCATTGTTGGGATATTATGCAGAGAGGAGACAGTGGCGTGAAAAACCCCTGGGCAGTCTGAACAGTAGCTTGGTTATTTTTGGATTATATCACATAGCACATCAAAAAATTGTAAGCACGATGCGATTTTTTTTAAATATTTCTAATATGAAAATAATTTAAATCAATTTAACTGAAATTACTCTGAAATAAGAGTAAACGTTAAAGAAAATAAAAATGCGAGTCCTGAAAGGCAAATAAGTACGGTGCTGCATTTCAAAAATTTCGCAGTCTAACTGGAATACTCTTTATAGAAAAGTCGTAACTGAGGTGGCTTGGGCGCGTATTAAGTTCGATTCACATCTACCAACACGGCACAGCGCAGAAACGTTAAGTGGGAGGCATGGCAAAATTAGTTGCATTCATCATCTATGAACACATTCACGCACGGTGTAATGTGAATACTCCCTTCTGTGTCATGCCTGTCACTTTTGGTGTATGAACTACTGTACGGTACCAATAGATGTGAACAGACCTTTAAGATTGTCAAAAGATCTAACTCCGCGGAATGTATCCCAGAGGAAGACGTCCAGTGGGTCGCCCCAGACACAGGTGGGAGAAGCAACTCGAGAGGCTGTGCGAGGAGAGGCTGGGCCTATTATGGACGGATTCCGCTTACACGACAGGGACGATGGGTCCCCGACCCGAGTAGGACAAGGGGAAGAAAATTTATGTATTCGAGGTGAAGATTAGGCATAAGAACTTGCGCTAGGGCGCCACAGTATGTCACTAGGCCACTGGGTTTAACTTTTGACCACCCTCGAGACAAAACGGTAAACTTATCTGAACCCCTAACTAAATCCAAAGGTCGCGGGTTCAAAATTCCAGCAAGAACAGTGGTTGTGATAAATTTGCATGGGGTTTTCATAAATGGAAATTAGATAAATTAAAATATTGTATATTTAAGTTCCAGAATTGAAGATACTTATAGCATAAACCTCTCCTGCAAAATAATTAATAACGACTGACGGTTATCATTAATTTCACGATTCGTCGGGCTTTTTTCAAGTATATTTGCACGGTCGTCTTTTGTGTCACACTGACCACAACAGGTTTCGAGCAAACTGAAATAATATTGATGATGCCAATATATTCGCAGGTAAATAAACTTGTTGTCACAGGCCTTAAAGCTTACATGCATGTAGTTATAAACATGTTTTTGAAGGTTAATAAACCGGATGTGTTTGTTTAAATCGTAAAAAAACTCATTTGCGTAGACTAGAATATTCCTCGTGAAGCATAATGTAAGGAACACTTCCTCATATTATGGGTAAGAATCTGACTTTAAGAAACTGGTTATTTTTTTGTGAGTTTGGAGAGTTCAATAAAGCATTATTAGAGATTACCTCCATAAATACCTGTTCGCAAAACGAATTAACAAATAGTTTTAATTGGTCAAAATAAATTTGCTAATTAAAGGCCTAAGGATTGAGCAAAGATTCCGTTCGATATTCCCAATTAAAATGGGACTGTCAATTGATTTTTTAATAATTGAATAAAAAAAAACAACACGTGCCGAGAATATTCATTTTTCTCTTTGTAGGTTAATGTGTAAATAATATAAGTATATTCCAAGTAACATGGCAGATTGGGTTTGCACCATCCATCCAGTCCTGCTGGATTAAAATCATAAATAAAATAAACCTTCTATTATATAAAGAAGAATGTCCAGGGCGTGTTTGTTTTGTATACAAATCTACAGTTTTATTCCTAGCTTGATGACATTTTGCACACTTGATTTACAAAACAAGAGGAAGGTCACTGTCTACATGAGATTTCGATAAATCACCCCCATTCCCCTTTCCCACCCTTAAAACCAAATTTGTGTACTTGTTAAATTTAGCAAACTTGACGTTCAAAATAAGAGGAAAATTATTGGGTAGGGAGTAGGAGTAAGAGTAGAGGTAGGAGTAGGGGTAGAGTTAGGGATTATAAAACTCTACTCCATACTATTAATAACCCTGGGCAACGCCGGGTACTTCAGCTAGTGATAAATAAAGAACATGGTTGACATCGTTTTTGAGACTTATTCTTGGGAAACTCGCCGGCTTTTATGTTTCCTCCCTCAAGGGTTCCCTTCTTTCTTTCTTTAATAATAATAATATTTGGATGATTTGTACAGCGCTGTTTTTTAGTGAAAAATCACCTCAAGTGTGTATTTTTTCCCAATGGTCTATCTTATCACCAACACAGATAATAATATAGACAATCTGTTAAAACCTTAAAAATCCCACACACAGCATTCCCAAGGATGAAATAGGACCAGAAGGATATATCAGGGCATCCTGCATGGAATAATTATATTTGACTCTTTGAAGCACTGTGGTATCAAAAATCGATCACCAAGAAAATGTATAATTCTATCAAAACCACCATCTATTTAACAATTTTAGTAACTAATTATGAAACACGGATTCTTGACTAATCAGTTTACACTAGCGATCATATGTGGCGCTGCACAGTTTGGCTATAAGTTTGACATTTTCAAAGGATTTGTGATTTTTTGAGAATAAAAGTTCGTGCTTTAAAGAGTTAAACAAAAAACCTGTCCAAAAATTTAAATAATTTTTAGTACCTACCTACAAAATAGAGCTGCAGGTGTTCTCCACGACCAATTCGGTTAATTGTTGGCAGTATAATTGCGGCTGATTCTAAGTTTATTGGACTCTATTATACGAGTACAACGCTGACAAAATAATAATTTCACAATCACAAATATAGCAACCAGATGTTATAGGCAAAACACACACAGCCCCAGCTCAAATAAAGATAGTACACACACGTCAATGGAATATTCCACATGATCGGACAGCCGGCAAACGATATCAATCAATAGAATTCATAATTCAATTGACAGTATAAAAACACCTTTTGCAGGGGCTCATCTTAAGTTCAGAGTTATTACGCAAATTTTAAAAAGTATCACGATACTTTTAAAATTAGAATTCATTTGCATATTTGTACACCTTTAACAGGACATTATTTTCTAGTTGAAGTGATTATCATGACGAGGGTTCCTCTAAGGCCCCCCGGGCGGCTGCCCATGCGGTGGCACCGCCGCTCCACTGAGAAAAAAACATACTGAGCGCCCAAAATGTCAAAGAATCAGAGTTATTCTGTTTTCTATACTGCTGGAATGCAAGATGAGTGTTTAACCAATACCAACTAGATCACAAAGCCGGGACATTGAATCAAATCGGCCTCTTAACTGTTAGGAGAACCTCAAAAAAACATATTTTTTTAAATAAACTAAAACGATTAAAAATATTTTAAGTATATGAAATAAATTAAAAAAAGAATATTTGAAAATCTCATACAAGTAAGGGCCCGACTTTATGCAGTGTACCGGCCTTGTGATCTAGGTGGTTTCGGTTTAACAAGAGTGATTTGAGAAAAAAATTGCCAAATCGCACATAGAATCTACGAGCAGTTTAAGACAAGCGAAAATAATGAAATATTAAGAAATAACAACAATCAATAATAATAATTTAACAAGAAATAACAACAATCACACATATTAGAAACACTAGCTCTAAACACATACAACAAGGAACCACAAACACAACATTTGGACAAAAAAACTTCTTATACTATGGTTCTAAACTCTACAACAAATAAAAAACTGGATACGTTACACAGGGAGATCTGAAATATAAAATATATTAACACCAAATACAGACTAACACCGAAACCACTCAATTGCGCTTAAAACACCTCACCTTAGAATTATTTTTAATTTAAGATAATGTAATTTAATATTTTGGAAATGAAATCCTCCGCACGGGAAATCCCAGGGCCGATATCATTATTTGTTATAAAAAAAGAAGATAATAAAACATTATTATTATTATTATTATTACTATTATTATTATTATTAAACCAAAAGTGCAAAAGGCAATGTACGAATCATCAATGTTATGCAACAATCAAACAATTGTTCATCAAACTTTTTCATTATGTAACGCGAAACGTGTGAACTGTGAACTAGCCAACTTTAGGAGGTAATAAATTGGCTCTCACACTTGGGACTTCAATTGCTATTATGCAGATTATCTTTAATAATGATTCTCTGTTCTTCTGTGCAGGCACTGGGCTAATTGCAAAACATAGGTACGCATTATATCGGCATATAATGCGTAAAGAAGCAGGTTATAACGAACGCATTTATTAAGAAATCATAGATTTCGAATGTTACACTTCGTGTGGCACTAGACCACGTACGCCATATGAAAGAATACAAGACGAGACAAAAGCTTTGAATATTATGATAACAGTGCAAAAATGTTGTAATTAACTAATGATGGGACATTATTAAAAGCTATTTACTTTTAAATGTTAATAGGACAAGTTTTATAATGCATTCGGCACAATGATGATTATCTCGTAAGACGGTCTCCGCGGTTGAGTGGTTACAATCCTCGGCCACGGATCCGGAGGTAGCGGGTTCAAATCCTCGCGTGCGCAAGTAAATTTTATTTTATTAAAATGTGTTATTTCACTATTTATTCATTTAAAATATTATGTACTATATTTGCGGCACGTTTCAGAGTGGTAGATACTGCCAGTATCACATTGGTGAAAAGACCAGCATTCAGAATCGAAACGTTGCTCTAAATGGCTTTAGCCGTGTTTGGTGACCAGATATGAATATCCACGTACTTCCCCACCTTCCTCCGCCCCATCTCCTTCCCCTCATCAATACCTTTAGCCTCACAACATACCCAAATTGGTGATGCCAGTCTCACCAGCAGTTGGAACTCTTGTGTGGTATCAAATAAAATTAAAAAAAAATCTTACACAAGAAGCACTTATTGCCGCGATCAGGATTTCAGTTCCAGAACCTTTCACTAACGGACTGCCCTTAGCAACCGAGTTATAGACCCCACCGTAATTGACCAATGCATATTTTTATGTGAATACCCACTGCCGAGTTCAAACTGCTACCAACCGTTTGGAGCCAGTGGGACCACGGCATCCCCAATAGGTATTTTTACTGTTTTTGTCGGTGAATACAAAAATTAAGAAAAAAATAACGATTACGATGGCATTTTTTATTTTATATTTATGTTTAAAATGTGTCATTTTTGATATGCAGCCAGAATGACATGACGTCACGCCAACCCAACGTCGGTGGGAGCCATCTTACCAGCCAGTGGCGTTATGAACATTGTAATGACGTTGTAGCCAGTTCGAACCGTTTCGGAAAGCGCGGTTTAAGATCGTTTTTAAAATCAACAATTATGAATCAAAATATTAAAATTACACATTTTTAGTACGATTATTCGAGACAGAAATATAAAATTTAAACCCTCACATATTTTTAACGACATTCGTAGTTTGTGTAAATATCTTATCGTGGCATGTGATGAGGCTGAAGGTGTTGGGGACCAAATAATATGGGGTAGAGGAAGGTGGAGAAATATCTGGATATTCAGATCTGGTCACCAAACATGGATATAGACATTTCAAGCAACGTGTCGATTCTGAATGGTAGTCTCTGCAGGGCGATACTAAGAGTATCTTCAACTCTCGCATACCTATATTAAATATACATATATATTTATATTAATAATGTTTTCAAGCAAGTTAAGTGGTTAAGATTTTAGAGCAATCGACCTAGTTCAAATCCCGGTCGCAGTAATCACGTTTTTTCTCATGAGATTTTTAATAGGTATAATTTAATAATTAAGATTGATTCAATATTTAAATATCTATTATAAGATGAATCCGCCAATATTATCAAAGACTAGCCGCCATTATTCTGTAACTGGATAGACTCACTACGAAAGGCGGTCGGCACCTGCCGCAGCAAAGGATTGTTATTTCGCAAGCATAAATTACTATATAAAAATAAACTGCGAATCGTGAGGGGGCAATAATAATAACTGGCGGTGGTGGTGTTAATATCGTAATCCAAGGAGCCCCGCACTATGAAGTCGGTTCATTTTCGTTATAGCATTGAACGAGAACAGCTAAATAAGCCAGCAGTTCTCAAGTCGTACTCGTATCTAATTTTCGTCCAACCCTTACAGAAATAAAACTTGGGACCCGATTCTGATTCTTTTTAAGGATAAGGCACTGTCTTAACTGCCTTAACTGCTTAACTATGGTTCGGTTCTCTCGGATGACGGATGTCATTTAGCAAATGACATTCGTTAAAAATATCGATATTATCGTTTTTCTAACAAAAGAAAAACACAATATTATCGTAAGTTTTGACTTTAAACGTTATTAGTGGGTCATTTGTTGCATGATAATGGTATTAAATTAACCGAATTAACGAAATTGCGATGTTTGTTAAGTACCCATGCCAAATGCCCGAAATGTCAGATAAAAGTGATTTATATTCTAAAAATTATAATAAATTACAAGTGTAAAGCAAGAAATGATAAACTAATGTGTGATGCACCTATAATTTTTAATAATACTGTGATAATTACAGCAAAAACTCCTTAAAAATGTATTGTTATTGACACGGAATCAGAACCGCAGTTAAGCAAAATGTCTTTAACCCAAAGGATAAGGACAATGTCTTATCCTTAAAAAGAACCGGAATCGGCCCCTGGATGGTTAATAAGAGGTGGCATTGTCCAAGTTGCCGAAATTAGACTCTTGAAAGGAGTGGTGAGATTTAAAAAAAATAAATTATTACATATATATGAACATTTCTTATTGGCTGACGTATTGCCCGTCACACTAGGTGTGAAACGCTTGTGTTGAGATGGCAATTTCAGGGACGGTTGTTAAGCTAGGATATTTAGATGACAATGGATTAATAGATTAAATTATTTTTTTTTACAAAAGCATTCTAATTTAAAGGTATAAAATAATTTATAAGCTGACAGGTTTATTGGAGGTGATCAATGATATTACTTACGTATCTCTGATGTCATTAGGTTGGGAATTGAATAGCTTAATAGCATTGTATTTAAAACATCTTTGTCCATAAGAGGTTTTACAAACTGCAATATTTTACATGGGCTCTAGTGCTTGCTCCTTCTTCAAACATATGAATATTTAATAGAAGAATGTACTCAGGATGCCAGCAGAATGACTACCGAACAGAATTAAATCGGTAAATTAAGGGGAAGAAGTTCAGCTGGGCACCCTAGACAAAACTGTTAAAAGCAGATGCAGAGTTCGGAGTGTGGTGACTTGGCGAATGTGTTTCGCAAGTGCAGTTGCTTGGTTGCGCGCCCCGCGCCCCGGGCTGGTCGTGCCCGTGGCGTGCCGGAGTCGTGACGGGGATTGGGGTCACTGAAGAAGCGGGACGATTGAAAGGGAGATGAGGCTGCATCTAATTCGAACTTTCAACGTCATACATGTAATAGAACACACATTAAACTGACTTAGCCTCTCCTACGTACGGTAGATACGTAGACCACCATTCAAGTAGAAACGCTGATTGAAATGGCTTTCTTATGAGATGACCATACAAGAGCCCCAACTCCCGAGCCCCAACCAAGGGTACCTACAGGCCACACCAGGCAGGCATAAGAACATTTTTCAATGTTATCTTTCACAAAAAAATTATGAAGCAAACTTGCCAATTCTTTGCCCACATAGTGTAGCAAACGAATGTAAGTATGATCTCAACATTTTAAACATGACAAATTCAATGTTTAAAACTTACCTTAACATTTTTTTATGTCCAAATATTTTTTCTGATTACTACTATATTATTAGGTTAAATCTAATTAGTAAACCATTGTAACCAATAACAATTATTAATAATAATAATAATTAATAATAATAATTAATAATTATTATTTATAATAATAATTATTAATAATTATTATTGTTATTAATAATAATAATAATTGGGTGATTTGTATAGCGCCGTTTTTGTGAAAAATCGCCTCAAGGGCGCTGTTCAAATATTACTTCATATTTTCTATCTAATTATGTATGCAACCTTTGTTTTAGTACTAAAACTTGTATTTAAGTAAATATTTGTTTGCAACCAATTTTTATTACTTGTTTGAAAAATGTACCCACTTTTTTAATGTAAGAGCCCCATGGGCGTATCAAATGTTAAATAAGTAAATAAAAACTTCCCGATATCACTGGGACTACGGAAGGAGAAATGATAGAATTAAGGTAAATAAATGGCTGCAAAGCTGCGTATAGTTTTTCAAGTTCGAGTATGAATTATTTATTAGATTACTGATTGCTATTAACAAAATAAAATTAACTGAATAAATGAGCGTACAAGTCCTTGTCAAATTCATTGGAAAAACATTTTCATCAGTATTTTGACACATTTTATAATTGTTCTATAATATTACCTAAATGAAACGGAAGTGAATTATAAAAGCATACACCATTAACACCTCGACTCCGGTGATGGGTCTGATTTGACCCAGTGTTTTTTAAATAAAAGATTTTGCCGCAAATATTTCGTTTAGGCTAATTTACTCTTGTCTATTCTTTTATCAAATATTTACCCACATCTCGACTCAAAAATGATTAAAATCGGACACGTTTTAAATAAGTTATTAGAATAATTGTTTATAAAAACACGCAAAAACTCTATCTCTTCTCATTTGAATTTGAGCAGCCGACGAAACAGTATATCTCTCGCTCTATCCTTCCGTCTTTGTCCCTCGCAGTCCTTAACACGCAGATGTTGTCAACCATTCGGGCACATTTCTAGTATGGTGATTATATTTTTATAACTTTGTTTTAATTTTTTTTTTATTTCGTACCATACTAACGCAATGGCAAGGCAACATTATTTAGCTGATAATGAGATTGAAAAGCTACTTAACAGTGAGATCAGTGATGATGGCGACTTGGAATTCGAAGCATTGGATTCAGAATTTGAAAGTGATCCGGAAGACATATTACTAGAGGAAATATCTGAAAGTGAAAATGGAAGTGATAATGCAGTTAGTGTAGGAAATCTGAGTGAATCCGTTGCAGATCAACTTGTCAAATTCCGGATTCCTTTTTTAATGAAAATTGTTCATTTAAATTTGTTTTGTTGAAAAATAAAAGTTTTAGTATTTTTTAACTAAAATGTATGTCATTCAATGGTTTTAATTGTGACAAATAAATGTGTGAGAAAATTAAATACTCAAATAAGAACGCTATTATATAATATTTTCTAATATTTTCATAAGCAATCATCATATAATATGGCTATAAATTTAATTTATTTTCTTTTTACACATCTTTCTATTAGAGGTACAGCCACAAGGAAGAATTAAATAAGTGATTTTATTTCTGGTATTTTAAATCATACATGATATACTTGTAAATGCACACCATCGATTTCCCGAAAATGTTAATAAATATGTAAGCAGAAATGTTCGCTTCCACTGACTTCCTGGTGCGAGTCCTAACCCCCTCCCGCACTGCTCTCCTCATTCCGCTGACCGTCGGCAGCGGTTGTCTCCAGACGCTACCGATTTAGTTGTTGTTTTGCTCTCGCGTCGTATCCCCGCGCTGCTGCATATCGAAGAACCGCAACATTTACGGAATACTAATTTCTAAAATATCTATCTTTATACAAGAAACACAAGGGATATGTTATGAGTTTATGAGGAATTACATAATATCATATAAAAGTAAGGATATGAACGAAAAATGCATAAAAAAGCCTTTTATTTTCATCATTTCAGCCGGGTCAATCTGGACCCACCATCGCCGAATGTGTTTTATTTTGAACCTCCGGGTATTACGTGTTAAAACGATCACTTAATGATGTTTAATGTTGTGGAATGAAGCTATACTAACCTGTTTCGTAACTATTTGTAAAGGTCATTTTCAAAAACCGTGCACATTTCCACTAGCTCCGAAAAAAGGGACTCAATAACGGTTTATATTTATTGGAAAACCAAAATTCGTCGTCAGAACCGTAGCCTTGTTTATTATTTTGGTGACCTCTCCTATCTGACGTTGGATATCTAATGACAATCTTCTCCAAACAGACTGCAGCTCGGAACGATTCGTTCAAACTGTACTTGTACCAGTCACGTACGTTTCGAAGGCATGAGGTGCGGCGTCTTCTTACTCTGTCGTTTCTTTATGGTGATAACATTAAAATACGTCATATTTTAGATTGAGTTTGATTCACATCATGAAAACCATCAGCCACACATTCTGGGGGCACTTGAGAGCGTAAGCCGTCTCACCGACACGCAGAAGAGTGCGCGGCGTCCATCGTACTTAACAAACAATGTAGCGCATTCTTCATTCGCGACAGTATCTGGATTCTGGATAGTGCACGCACATTTTATTTTAACGCTCGTGTCGTGATATGAACTAAAAAAAAATCAATAAATAAGACTCTCCTCTTACATCTTACACCAAAGTTATATACGACCGAACCCATACCGTCCGCTTTTCTCATTGATTGTTTGCCTGATGAAATATGCGACGGATCATAAATATTATACTGAACGTGGGTTTATAATTTCATTTTGATGCTCCCTCGGCCAGAGCAATCATAAATCCACAGCATCTAGTGTACTGCCATTCTAGTACTGCTTTGTACGAGTAATATCCACTTACATCACGCCGTGGACCTGACTAAAAGTGCCGGCATTCGTACTTTCACGTCTTCCAGACTGATTAATGCGTTTTACACATTTGCCGAACAAAGCGTTTTGCAAGCCTAAAGATAACTCGAGTACCCGTAATAAGACCAATATGAGGCGTTTCTCCCAGACGGCAAAATTGAATGCGGAATTCTAAACGGCTATTTAAAGACACGAAAGTGTTTCCTTGATGTCCGAACCTACAGAGTAATCGCATTCTGAAAAGAACAATTAAATAAACTAACCATCACGGTATTTCCCCGTAGGAGTCATCGATGTATACCTCTTTGGTAAGAGTAGGGAATTAATGTAATGCCAAATAACTCTATCATTGGGCAGACTCCGTGCTTCATGTAAACGGTCTCAAAAACAATATATTCTTATTTCGACTTTTGAAATGATCCAAATCAAGTACTTGATTCACTCGATCACGCCATGTCTTCCTGGGGCGTCCCCAATTTCTACTTCCTCTGGTCGTGCTACATGTTTTTTTATTTATTTTTTTATTAACGGACGATTATCCAATTAAACAAAATACATAACACGAAATTAAATAAACAAGATCAACAGAAAAAGAACGGCACATACATAATATACGAAATTACAAAAATAGGATAAATGATAATCTTCGAGGTTTATTTTGGTAAAGCTTGAAAAAAATCATTTAGACTGTTACCAAAAATTTCAAGACCCAGGCTTGAGTTAACAAAGTCTCAACATTCTGGAGAGTGGAAAATGGTACCCATAATTAGTAGTGTTGATTGAGGAAAAGCAATTCATTGTTTCTGAGTCTACAGCAAGAAATGTTCAACTGGACGAGTCGCAACAAAGAAAGGTGAGTCAATAATACAAAAAAAAAAATTGAAAATTCCAAAGTACTTTATACGCTTTTCTAATGAACGTATATTCTCCTGGTGCCAATTTCGCTATCCATCAGCTCTACCTGTTAACTGTTCAAGAAATCTAAGACAATCATGTTAATTACATCAGGTGTATATTATTATTGGATATCTTCATTAGTAGATACCTAATACAGTTGTACATGGTTTTGTCACCTATAGATATTATTTAAAATAACAATTAAATTAATGAAACTCACATTCATCGACAGAACTGTGAATTTCAAAATAATAAGTAAGTTCTGATGCAATGCTCTAACTGTAAAGAGTATTAGTTCATTGGACTTAATTGCCTATTAGCAAGGCAATTAATGCTTCGTTAGAGATGAAATTATAGGTTATTAAACATGCATTACTTTACTGGGTACACAATCGTAGTTACACTGCAGTTCACCTGTAAAAGGCACCTAAAGGCATATCGTGGAGAGCTCTGCTGTAACATCTCTTTCTGTTGCATCCGTCGTATATGAGGAAGAGTGAGAGGTTACAACGGAGCTTTGAGCGGTACGCCTACGGTATCGTTCCAGCGGCGTTGTGTTGCGGAACGAAGGGACATCGAGTGATATTAGAACGAGATCCGCTTCCGCAAACCGGTCAAGTAAAAAGCGGACCTATGCCTATAGGAACAAGAGGGGGCATCGCCCTGCGCAGATCTTCAAGTTATCGCGGAGGGCATCCATCTACCGCACCGTCCGCACGCCAGATGTAACTAATAGCCTTCGTGGAAGCCGCTACCAGAATTCACCCGAATTGCGAACCATTTTAATTAGGCATTATTAAAGAACGTAGGTGTTGTGTTGCGTGCGGGCTATTTTTTCTTACGTAAAATATGTATCTACCTACTGGCGTTTCACGAAATTCGTTAAGGTGTTTCTTTACAATGAAACAAACATAGCTTAGATACAAATTAAAATGGCAAACGGTCTAAAAAGAGCCGCCAAGGATGTTTAAAATTACTAATATTTGAGAATGGTCTATGTCTAAAACTGGATATCGGAACTTTAGATCCATATTTTAGAAAAAAAAATCGAGAACAATTCGTGTTCATTTAAAAAGAGAATTTTCAAATAATTTTATAATAATTGACATACAACAATTTTTTTTTAAATAACTGACTTAAATTAATACCGTTGATTGAGTCAATTCATCAATTTTATCCTGTAAAATTGCACTAATTCAAACAATAAAAAAGCATAATAAATCATATCACCTATTATTCGATACGTCTGCTTTCCCGGGAAACCGTAGAAAAAGTTATTTCATAAATAATGATTATTTAAAACATGTGTATCATAACCTGCTGTTGGTTGTTCAGTGAGTAAAACTGTGCGAACATTTTTAAAACGGTGACCTTCTTACTTTGAATAGTGAATCGTTTCTGAATCGCAGAACGCAGTCTTTTTCCCATCAGAAGTGGAGACCGCAAAGGCCAGGCGTGTCTGCGGCCTCAGGTTGTCTTCTAGACCTAGACCAGAAAAATCATTCAATGCAGCTTCACCATAGATCGGCTGCGGTAGCTGCTAATTGTGAGAATGCCGGACTTTGGCAAAATAAAACCAAGGTGCAGTTGGCTATTGATAAATAATAATCATTCTGCAATGAACGCTGTAACATGTCACGATTGTTGTGGTCTGCAAATGATGATTTCAGACTTTGCCAGCCTGATAGAATCTCGTCTGAAGCCACGACTGGGTTCATTGAATGTTACTACGCGAAATGTTACTACTCGAAATGTTACTATTCCGCAATGTGAGGTTAGTATTTTCTGATTACGAGTTGGGAAAGGTTACACAATGATACATTTCTGAAATCACACTATGATTTATTACTAACTGGGTTAAATTTGATGAATTAGTGATTGCTGCCCTTGCAATTATTATACCAATTGGATTGACAAAAGTGTGAAAAAGAGAAATAAAATGAAGAATATTATGAACGGTGGTAGGCATGGAATAGCCAGAAGAACGAACGTAGACTGAATGTATGTAGTAGAAATGAGATTCACGGGGCGGAAGTGTGCTAAAATGACGATTGATTTATTACAAGAGAGGTCCAGAAAAAATACAAAGCCGATGCAAGGAATTATAAATCACTTGGTAATGAAAATAAATTTGAGAACAGAAGTATAAAATTAAATTAAAATAAACAAATTTAAAAGATTTTCACTCCCCCACAGCAAAAAGTTGGTGAATTTATGAGGGGTAAAAAAAGTCCAACTCAAAACAATATTTCAACATCACAAAAATGAAATATTATGGGGTGGAAAAAACAAAATACACAAATAAAAAAACAAGAACGCCCTTGACATTTCACATTCGTAAAATATGATCCCGGAATTACGCGGTTCCCACAGGAACATAGGATATCAATCCAATAAATAGGGAAGTTAGGACGAGGGTGAGAAATACTACCACCAGTGATGACAGCCCTCGTGAGAGCTCCGACACGTGACCGGAGTGGACCCGGAACCCGAAATAGCCGAAGGACGCACGCCCTGACACGGGGCGACACTTTGTAAAGTTAATCTCTCAATTGTATCAGAATGCTGCCATTGTCATGTCACCGTAGGAACTAGCTTTTTGGCAACCCTATCACAACTAGCTAAGAAGTAATTCTGAAATGAAGACATTAAATGGGATAGACAAACGCAATTATTTCCTAACATCATTATATGGATTTGGCGGAAACACGTAATTACCTTAAAAAAGTGAAGTCTCACGTGAACTGTACCACAGTTACAACATACGACGCACGAAGAAAAATTATTCGTACATTTTGCCATTTACGGAATACAAAGGCGAGCAAAAGTTGCAATCTTACGCATTCAATATTACGATATTACTGTAAGTGTAACGGAACTGGCTGTTGGGACGGTTCATCTTCACAGGTGCGTGGTCACTCGTCACGACTTGATGGGTGAGTTTACAATTCGGCAGTTATAACGAACCTCCAGTACGAAACATAAATAATTAAGGCGGGTCTCGGGGATTTATTTGAGCTATGGACGGCGGTCCAGCGCGTGAGAAAAACACCAAAGGTGATCAAACCTCTTGGAAGCTGCGTAAGATGAGTCACTCGAGTTTATGCGTTTTTATATCCCTGAAAAAGCAACGGTAATAATCTCGCAAGAGGATGAACTCGAACATAAAGACGGCCATTATGAAATTACGCCTTATTGCTGTTAAAGTTTTAGAAAGATGCCGAGTTGAGGAAAAGCTCAGTAGCCTTAAATTGTACATCCTGCAGTTAGTTTATACCGGTGTTGAAGTTGGAGCGTGAGGCGCCATTAATTATTATTGCAGCGGTCTCGTAATGTCCCCCGGTTCCCTGTTCCTTGTTCCCCGCTCCCCGCGGGGTCCCGGGACTCAAACAGGTTCGATTACAAGTTCAGTGCTGCGGCTGAGTGTCTACGAGTATAATGATGCAAAATGAGGAAATAGACTGCTTGCAGGAAGTTACTAGAAATTATAAGGTAGTACGTCCCTTCCATGAAACATAACCACGATCCAGATTACGCTGATGCAATACTCGATACCCGTAATCCGTTTATATTCCATTTCGATGCGCTGAATACATTATCACGCGAGCAGATTGACATTTAAAAAAGCAGAACAAAACGAATGACACTCACGATTAACCTCTTTCGATGGAGCATACAGCACAACACAGTTGGAATAACAGGACCGGTATAATTTAAATTCAATAGTAAACAATGCGAAGTCTGTTGAAATGAAAACCAGGTGATTTAATTTACATTAAAGTATGAGCTGGACAAATTTACCGTCAACCTTAAAACCCAGAACCCAGTAATTGACTGCTAATCGGAAATGAAGCAAAGGTAAATTACACAAACAAAAATTAAACAATAATAACTAGCAAATTACGTGTACGAATTATTTATATTACAAATAATTGTTTTCTTAATTTATTTAAAAAATATATAATAATGTTATTAAGTTCTGCAAGTATTTTTAGTTAATATTATTATGACAGCTGTTTCGGCGTTAAAGGACATTTTCAAACTGCCTAAAATAATAACATTATTAAATTTGATTTACATTAAATGGAGTTCTACGAATTAAACACAAAAACAATTAACTTTTCACTTGTAGCAAACACTTTGTGGGTATACATAATTATAAATTAAAATAAAATAACTTGGTTTGAATACCACTTTTTATTTTTATATGTTAACCAACCGGTTTCAGTTCAGCCTGAACCTTCATCACGTCTATACAAAAACATATTAAATCAATAACAGAGTTAATTAACAAATAATTGTGCAAATGTTGATTTTAGCTGTCATGTCAATTATTATACATATTTTGCCAAGCATTATTATTATTGTAACTAGTCATTGATAAGAATGTCAAATCCCTTAGAAGCGTCCAGCAGCATTTTACAAATGTACAGATATAAGTAACTAACTGCGAGCATTGCAAATGTCGCGATCTTAGATAGTCTGATTTACACAAGCGCTGCGGAGACATGGTACGGGACGTACACGCAGAGTCGCGAGGGGTCCGCCAGCTTCCTGATCAGCGGGGCCGTGACTCGCATACCCTACCTGGGACTCGAGACCGAAGACATGGGGCCCGGGACAACTATATGGATCGGCAGCCAGTTCGTGATGAGAAAGTGTGAAGCGGGACAGCGCCCTTATGCACGGAATACGTAATGTGTACACAACTAAAATTCGACGGGCGTACGCAAATAATAAGGAAAGGAAAGCCTAAAGCTGTTTGGCAATTCTTCGCGTGGTTTTTTGGATTACCCGGGAATGGAGATGTCGGAAATTACGTATTCGAGGAAAGCGCCAGTGAATTAAAATTCATTCATGATACCAATACCAATCGGATTCCGGCAGCAAAAAAACGAAGATGGAAAACATTTGATTACAGTAAGTGTGCGTCGGCGAATGCAGAATAAAAAAAAACTCCTCATGGAAGTATTACAATATACGACGCCGAAGATCTAATAATCTAATAAGATGCAGGTTAACATTTTTCTTTGTGTCACTCCGATGAGAAGGTATAATGGACAATGAGAATGACTAGTTTGCATAATAAATTAATAATGAATACGCGTAGAATAAATAAAACGCATCAGGTCTTTAAAAATGATTATTCACTTTTTATTGGAATAACTTACTGAAGTTTATAAACCTGTAATCTTATGTAATATGTCTTTTAATCATTGAAGATAATATTAACGGATCTCAAATGAAAATATGAAATTATTAAATTAAAAAATATTTATTTTCTTTGCTTTTTGTTTCATATTTTCATTTGAGATTTGTTAACATTGTTTTCGTAGAAATTAATTACTTTGTGGTTTGACATCGCTATTAAATAAAACAAACACTTTGTTCAAACCACTAATTTATTTCTAAATCATTGCCAACCGGTTTTGCTTATCCCAACATTCGTCAGAAAAAAATTAAAAAAAAAAAAAAAAACAAAAATACATAGATTGAGCATATCGATACCGTAGTTCAATAAGGAAATAGCTCAAAATTTCTGGGTTTTGAGATAATGGTGCAAAATGGTAAAGAAGCTCTCCCTTCTCACATTTCAATAAGAAAATAAGTCTAATTCGTCATAATTATGTAGTAAAATCAGATAATTCTTTATGTAATTATAATGAAATCAGCACATTCTTAGTTCAATAGATTTCAAATCCAGTTTTCCCAAAATGAGGTATTTTGAGTTAGTTCCCTATTGAACTAAGAGGGAGACAAAATATAAAAGAAACGAAGTTTGAAACTCTGTCTCACTTTTCGATTTTTTCGTTATTTAATTTAAATATTATCTTCAATGACAATTTTTTTTAAATAATTAACTGCAATGGCAACTGTGCATTGACGACAGGGATATTTAAGTTACTTTCTTGCTGTTTCTGTGTGTTTTAATACAACGTTTTTGATGAGCGTAACGAGAAGCGGGAGATAAGATGATAATCAACGGAGAGTGGGTTTCAATTTGTTTGATTTCCTCGGAATTAATGAACCAAGTAGCCCGGGTCCACGCAGTCTCCGGACCAGGAGATTAGTGGTACATTAGACAACGGGCGAAAGTCATATTAAAACAAATTATTAAATGCACTCGGTGCCCGGCCGATTGGGAGACATGTTGTTTCTCGCGAGTGGGATGACGTTAATCCAATTAATCTTTTGAACCGCGGTGAACCAGAAGTCTGGCGCTCTGAAAGGTGGAAAACTGACTACACAAATGTCACAATGTATCATTGCTTTTGATGTATACCAAGAACGCTGAATTATTCTTATTAATTTTTAAGTAAATAATATATTTAAAAAATAATAATAATAATGATATTGTTAGGTTCCGCAAGTATTTTAGTGTTTAATTATTGTGACAGCTGTTTAGTCGTTCAAAGCCATTTTAAAACTGTGATTAGGCCATGTTGAAATGACTTGTTTCTATGATTCCATTTACCCCCACCCAAATTTCAATTTTCATGGTGAGTAAAATGATTTATTACCGGTGAAACCGATTTACGGAGAAAATAATTGTGTTAATAGATTCTCTATTCAACAGTCAAAATCTGTTTTTCCCGCATTCAATGGCAATGTTTTAGTAATTGTTTTATAATGACGTGAATGCTATTGACTTATTTAAATGTGTTATATTGTTTAGGCCTTGTGAACATACTGAGTGGTGGGGAATAAATAATTTTCTTTACATTATTAATTAATGTTATATTAGGATCTTTCGTTCGCTTATTAAAGAGATCAATATTTAGAACAAATGATAGAACAGCAGTTTTTTATAAATTTTTAATTGTACATTATCATTTTTTTCATGTGAAACCTCACAACAGCGGCTTTGTTTGTACGGAGCACATACGGGGGAACTATATCGCCACACAGTTGGGCAACGTGGTAAGGCGGGTCAAGGAGAGAGCCATAGGAAGGGACCTGTTGACAAACATAAGAACGGATGTTCCGCTTGTGTCCAACGGGTTTCATACACATTCACCGGCGCGGACGGAATCAATGCTACTGGCTCCTTTGAGCAGGTTTCATTGAAATATTTGTAGAACAGATTCAGCATACCTATACTGCGTTTGTGCAGTATAAATGGCAATCGGTCAATTGTCAGACGAACTGCCCTCTTTTGCATAGAAGCAAGCAGGTTTATCAAGTATTTGTGAGCTCCAGTTAAGAGGTGGGTTCGAAATTCAACTGTTGGACGTGCTTGAGATTTGTATAGGGTTAGCAGTTGGTCACTATTGAAGAATCTGCTAGCCACATTTTAAGGAAAGGAAGGGGTTAACTTTGTAGGAGGAAAGAAACACGAAAGCCGGCCATTCCACAATATTTGTTTCAATAGAACACTGGTCAACAATGAAGCAGTGAACCATTGAATATAAAATTAAATTCATCCCTTCACGCATTACAATGTGGGTTTTTTTAAGGATCTCTAATCCACAGAAAAAATATTAAAATGGAAAGGAGGAACGGAAAATTGCGATAATATTACGTCATAATGATCCGCAGTATTCGAAGTTCTAGGTGTATTGTAGAATTATTGGAAATTCTAAGGTGAAACCAACATAACCGACGGAAAAACGACCAATAAACAGAGTTTGTAATTATCCGAGGCAGTAATAATTAGCAACAATAGCCGTAAATTGTTAAGTACAACGCCCACAGCTTCCGTGACCAGAATAGGTACCAACTAGACAAGTAATAATGGTTAGGTAATCTTTAGTTACCGGCTGAAACGGAACTTTATTTATAACCGGTGACAGACAGTTCAATGGAGACGCTATTTTATATGATATTACTAAATGCGGTGCGAATATAAATAAACCCGGTGAAAATAATCACGAAGCATCATATATTCCCATAGAGTATGTAAGTAAATCATTTAAGTATGAAAGGTGGAATCAGGGGTTACAAAATTATTACCAATAGAAAACAGTGCTATTAGATTTAATCATTGAAGAAGATAATATTAACACATCCCAAATGAACCACGAAACCGAAAAAACAACAGAAAATAAAAAGACTTCAGTCGCATTCATCAGATTTCAGATATATGAGGTTTACAAACTTATAAAAAATAAATTGAATATTTCTTTCCAGACTTGTAAAATAAGTCAATAGATGTCTCATAATAAAAATCGGGTAGGTATACCCGAGACTCTATTCAGATTGCAATTGTGTTCGGGTAGAACTTTGCGATCATCATAAGGATAGCAGCCAATAATATGGGATTTAAAAATGGAGGATAATATTGACAAGTTCAAGAACTTGAAGTATGATATCGGTGTAGATGGCGTAAATTGAACTGGTCTCATTAGCTAAGTTGGTTAAGCGGTTACCCCGGATAGGTAGAGGTCCTGGGTTCGAGTCCCAGATGCGACTGAAATCTTTTTATTTTCTGTTGTTTTTTCGGTTTCTTAAATATTACAATGAGGTTTACAAACTTCAATAAGTTATAAAAAATAAACTGAATAGTGCTATTAGAGTATTATTTTATTTTTCTCGTAGAAAGCGATTACTTTTTTAACCTAAAACTTCCCACCTCCTCTTAATCCCTCCCTCCTTTGACGTTCTGTCTTTTTCTTTTTTATATGTTGTCCCATTTTATTACAAGTAAGCATATCCCTGTCTCACTGTTCCATTGTTTAGTTTTATATTTTGTCTCCCTCTTATTATATTTTGTATATCTCACCTATATATAAGCTCACTCCATGTATTTTTGTATAATTTCATATTTTACCCTGACGAAGCTTGGAATAAGCAAAACTGGTTGGTGTTCAATAAAATAATCAGTGGTTCAAAACAAAGCGTTTCCTTTATTTAATAAACATTTTAAAGAATAGATCAAAAATGCCATTTAATAAAGTATACCAAATCAATACAAAAAGCGGTGATATACAAATCATACAATTATTATTATTAACTTTTTTTTCTATCCTATTTATCCAGAGATGTTCTTTTCATAATTTCAATAAAGACTTTCTTAAGCATCTTGTTATCTATTATTACAACTTTTACATGCAAACATATGAGCACAAAACTTAGCAGAGTATTTTAATACATTTTGTAAAAATACCAAAACAATAAGAAGTACCTATTTGCATCCAATTATCCGTTATTGGCATGTTTTCTTCACGACTTCGATAACGAAAAATTTGATAAGATGCTTGCTTTTACAAGATGATGTCATACAAGTGCGTCACACTGTTGAATTTGGTAGCCACCTCTGATCTGGAGCCCGAAAATACCTGAAAAAACTCTCGACTCTGTGCAAGAACGGGCGGTCCGTTTGATTGCATCCCCTATCTTAACTAACGGTTTGAAATCTTTAGATCACAGGCGTCAGGTGGGAATGCTGTCCTTGTTCTACGGGTATTTCAATGGATAATACTGTGAGAAACTAGTGTCATTTATCCCTTCGGCGTCGGTGCATAGTCGGAAAACACGTCAAACATTTGTACACGGTTGACAATTGTCACATAAGAACGGGTCGTTTCTATGACTCGTTCTTAGAGCCTGAATGTGGAATGATGTGCTGGCCTCTGTTTCCTCCCTCCTACAACATATTCACTCCTCCCTCTCCTCAAAAAGACCCTCCACAAAGCATCCTCAAAGAAGACATAGGTCCAGAGGGAAATTATTTTCATTAGGGCCTCCTATGTGGAGTGATATTGTTATTTTATTCTAGTAAAGTATTCAACACGTTGATTTAATCAAAAAATTGTACTGCAAACAAAGAGATTTTAATAATTTACCTTCACTAATAAATTTTGTAAAAAAATGCCAAAACAAGGCGTACATTTCCACCTATTTATTCATTATTGCCAAGTTCTCCTCACGATTTCAAAACCTCAATTTGCATTGATGCTATCGTAAGGGTCTTGTTATTTATTCTTCTAACGTTTCATGCGCACACAGGAGTTAGCTTTGTAGCCATCAGTTCTCTAATAAAAGGGAATAATTTCTATGTAAATTCCCCGATATCGAAATATCATTTGTAGGCAGAGGCGGGCGGCGCACGTGACCGAACACAACTACAGGCGAATTTAATTTTAAAAGGTAGACAATTCGTGCTCATTGCGATTGCGGTGCTAACGGGGTATCGCCAAATAATGGAAATACTCTATAGCCCTCTCCAATGAAAGATAACTATGATTAATTAACGCGAATTACTCTGGTGATTAGAGATTCGTGTTAAATATTAATTGCGTATTCAAGTACGTTCTGTTTGTGTCGTGCGCTACACGGGTGATAGGAATACATACTCTAACATAAAAACCTGAATCAAGACCGGTCAGTGGGTGAGTTGGCATCACGTTTGGGTCCCACCCAGGCGTCGTGTGTTCAATTCCTCGGCTGGCTAAGTCCTCCATCACGATACAAGCAACATCTTCCGATTGTGATAGTGGTAGGAAACTTTCAAATATTGTCGGGTTATATGTCATGCAGGAATTTATGAAATTCTTTTTAAAAAATCAATAATAATAATATACTGGGCATCATTGTCTCCGCACACATCGCAACAAATCGAGTTCCTTCCAACAAAACCTTATTGCACATTATCTTAAGGCGATCCACTTCCTAAAACTCGGACGAAATCACGTACTCCTAATGCAGGTGGCGTAAAGGCTGAAATTCCCCCGTTGATTCAATTTGTATACTATGTATTTAGCTAAGGGAGATTTAAAAATTATGTTTTCAATATAATCCATAAATATCTCTGCTAGAAGTGGACTTAACGGTGACCATGGGAAGAGAAAAAAATGTATTCAACTAGATCATTTTATTTTAATTTTGTTTATTTGGTAGACCGACAGTTTACAAAATAATAATGTATACTATATGGGTAATATACATTTTACCATTTACAGTATATATAAGTGAATCGAGTGATTTAAAAGAAAAATCAAAAGAAAATTAAGGAAAGGATGGGGGGGATCGATCTACTTGAAATGTATAAATGTGATTATGAGAAGAACAAAAAATTGTGTATATATATGGTACATATAAAGGAGAAATTTACTAGAATGGTAGTAATAATAATAATTGGATGATTTATATAGCGTCGTTTATGTGAAAAATCACCTCAAGGACGCTGTATAAATATTACTTGCTGGGATTTATCTTATTATGTATAAACAGATACAGAAACATACTCCGGATTAATGCACCGATATTATAAAGTTTTAGCTTGGGAGGATATGATTTTGCACGCATGGGACACAATATCAGAAAACATTGCACATTGCATGATATTGCAGTTACTATTTTATTCTTGTGTGTTATTGATATTATATTTATTAGAAGGTCAGGGGCCTAAGAAGAGTGATATTTATTTCAAACAAGCTGATGTGTGCCCGGCCTTTCTCGGGTTTTTTTTGTTGTTTTTAATAAAGTTATGTTTTTTAATTCTTGCTTGGCCTTTTGGTGCGATAATTGATTTGACAGCAAAAGTAACGCCTTGTGACGACTATTACTATCTCTCAACAATGAAATAAAGGAACATTCATTTTTTAAAATTGTTTCGTTCCAAACATTTATCTCTTCAAAAAAAATTCTATTTAATATAGTTCTTAAGTACGGACCTATTTGTGTTATCCATTTTGAAAATATTGTACCGAAACAAACCTCCTTCTTTTGAATATGTAATCTGTGGATAATCAGAGTGGTATATCTACGGGCTAACCTCAACACAACATGGCGGGTTCAATGTTTTTCATACTAATTTTAAAACGTTTTAGCAACAGTTTTACACATTGGATTTCATTCAAACTGCCATCTAAACCTTCCCGGCACTAATTAGAACAAACAGTGCTATTTTCAGCGGAACCGGTCGAGTAATCTTCGAGATAATCGTGGACAGACAGACAGACAAACATTCATTTTTATATATTAAAGAAAAATATTAATGTGTGTTTTTTTGAAATGGAGAACTGATTTAAAAAATGACAGAGAAAAGCCTAAAAAAATGCTGGTAGTAGTTATAAAGGCTCGAAATATCACCGGTGTGACTTTAGGGAGTGTGGTGCAGATATAAAAATGTCAAAATTAGATAACTAGATAGAAAGCATTGGTCGTTATATAAAACTGATTACTATATTGAGAAGGTATTTATTGCTCCATCGATTCACGCAGATTAATTCTATGTATTTTAATGTGTACAATGGTGTACGCAGTTACGTTTCCATATGACTTGATGGCAACATCTTCTCCAGAGTTCATGAGAAAGTGCGCCGAGCATGAAATTAAACTGGTCCCCCATTATAAACCATAATGGCACCCGTAAACCTACTATCGGATGAATACAAATTGCATTTGTTATTTCAGTGAACCAGATGGAGGTTTGTCGATTCAGGGGTCAATCAAAGAGCGAAGGTAGCTACATGCACGATGAGATGTAAGATTTTTTCTAAATAAAAAAAGTAGGGTTTATTGCTATGAACCAGATATAAGAAAACTAGAGGCTGACCATGTCAAAGATCAACTAAAATTATACACATTGTATGTACCAACATTAAAGTATATTATTTAAAAATGTTTTTTTTAGCATCTTGAATTGTACAATTCGGAAATCGCTGATAGCAGATATGAACTAGTTAGCTAAATTCATAATTTACGTATTTAGGTGTTGTTCACAATGGAACTTTCAAAGGATCATAGCTTGGAAGCGACAATATGAGCTGAAAATAGTTGCGTCCACCTAGAAATTCGCGCAGAACGTTATGACTAACGTCAGAATTATAGACTTGCCGTAACGTACCATTTCGAAGGCCGGAGGCAAAGTTCACGTCACATCCATTTTGGCACCAGCCTAGTTCACTGCCGTCCACATTGGTTTCGCGTGATTTTGACTGCGGTAATCAAATTATAAATAATTTATAAAAAGGGTCAAACTAAATATTTTGTTTTTGTTAACAAGCAGAACCTTTTTACTTATTTGCTGTTTTACTTAGATTAGCGGCACGCCTAGCTTGCCCCCTTTATTTGGTTTCTTCCTCTTGCGTGTTAGGGCATCTCTATGTATTATTTGCTCTGTAATCTGTTGGCTAGACCTTTTTACATGAGTTTTTAGTTGAACAAACGAATACAATTATAATAAAAGGACACAAACATTGATAATTATATTATAAATAAGTTTATATTTGAAAGTAAAATATGGCACGCCTCTCGGTGCAAGATAAATTCGATTTGGTAATATTATTTATGGTAGTTACCCACGTAGGTACCCGATAGAAGTTGAACGTGCCAAAGGTCATTCGCATTCGATATGCTATTACCGTTCGGATATTACTTCCATATGGGACGATTTCCAGGTTAAAGGCAAGGTTGGGTTAAGGTACGATGCTGCCAACTAGAAACTAGAGGTTAGTGGTTCCAAGGGTCGAAAACAAAGGAGACATTATTAACAAGTTGAAGATGGGACCTGTGATAGCAGCAACAACTGATGTTGAACCGTAAAGTTACGAACTTATGGCCCTTCAACACGACTGGTTTGCCCGATACTAACTAAAGCCACCGCGTCGTAACGTTCGACCATCCGATCGTCCTTTCCTAAAATTGGTAGGCTTGAATTTAAAAGAACTAGGAAAGGACCACCAGATGGTCGAATCTTACGACGCGGTGGCTTTAGTAAGAATCGGCCAAACCAGTCGTGTGAAAGGTCCATTACACATAGTGTGACAAAGGTAAGGTGACTATTTTTTGTTTTGTTTAGTTTATGAATATATACTCGTATATCGTCGGGGTGGATGTGGAGGTGGCTAGCGGATTCCGAAAATTATAATGTATATTATATTATTTTTTCACATGTATTTCTTTTCCTTTCTTTAATACTATTACTATTTATAACTTACTAATTTTTCACGACTAATTGGTATTTTCCTGCTATTATACAACAATGTTTTATGTTATGGTCTTATTATTTATGCGAAAATTCTTCACCAAACACAAGAACTTTGTTTCTTTATGGTGAAGAACAGCTATATTATGTTTTTGGTAGACTATATGAATCACATTTTATTTATATACTTATTGTAAAAAAAATAATAATTTTAAAACCAATAAATGAAACCAGTACGAATGGTCTCACCTTAGACAACAGACACTAAAGAAGTATTCTGGGGCATGAGGCACTCAACCGAAAAAGCGCCCATGCAAAAGATATTTGTCTAAAAAAAGGTTTTTTAAAAGTGCAGATACAGTACAGAACAAAGTGATCTGTGCATGTTCTAGTACAGAATAGTGGTGGGCGAAGCGGCTCGGTTTAGTGATCCGGATAACTAAATCAGCTCTCTGTAAAGACAATCCACATGAAAACTGGACGAAAAAAGTATCGTCTAAGAGCGTCTTAAGGACGTCTTTAGGAGGGCCGAGGGAGCGAGGGACAGGGCATGGTGCGGTCGTTCAATCGAGCCGGATCACCGAATTGGTACACTACAAAGAGAGCTGATTTAGTGATCCGGTTCACTAAACCGAGCCGCTTCGCCCACCACTAGTACAGAATTAAGCACGAAGGGCGAAAATGCTTTAACTTGTGCTACAGTTTACTCGTAATTTATTATCAGATTCATTGGTTCTACAGTCCTTGGAAGTCTGATGGCGGAATGCCTATAGCTCCTTATGTCCAAGGATGCGGTGCTGGCCTACACACCGTCCTGCTACATGTTCTCTCCAGCGGAGCCTTCTCAGTTTTATGAATGTTAGCTCACCATGAATGATTTTGATTCCCTTCATATGTAGAGATTGGATTATTAGCCTCTATTGCCTCACCCTTCTCCCGGCTCTGATGTCAGGTTTATTCAGCAAAGTAGTTACTATTAATGCTCATCTTCAAAGATGAAGATATCGGATGTGATCAGTGATCACACTTAGACGAGATGTGGATGAGAGTGTGGAAATAACGGTAGGCAGATGAAGGAGAGGCGAGTGACGTCAGGGAATGGAGCGGCGCGCCAGGAACGCCGTCGCCCTACTTCACAAAGAAAGGTCGCAGAAACAATCAAGACCGAAATAGAGGTAAATGCGATAGCAGGAGAGTAGTGCAGCGATGGATCAACCGATACTGTCATATTACGGCCATCATTGGGTTGCCAGTTCTTCCATCGCATTGCCTCATGCCTCATGCCTCATGCTGATATTCTTGGCGCTCATCATCTTGTATCACGTTTCTCAATAACAGAGATAAGTGAAGATAGAAAGCGTCGCATAATAACAGTGCAAACCCAGCACCGTGTGCTATAAGCACATGGCTGCAAATCTTTCCATTTGAATGCAACACCTGAAAATAAACGGTTTGAAAAGTTTGGTAAATTTATGAGACGGGGCACAAATTAAATATTGCTTTCACCGAAATTCGTCGTACGGTCTGACAAAACTACAGTCAGGTACGATGCGTGTTTAGGCTGGCCTAGCACTAGGCAGCCAGGCTGCCTATTGCCACGTTTCGACTGGCTCCCGCAGCCAAGGATATATGGCTGCCTAGTGCGTTCGCTTGAATACATTTTAATACATATTTGAAGATCTATTGGCCACCACAGCCTGGCTGCCTAGTGCGCGGCTAGCCTTAGCGTTTGACAGCCGTCAGAGTGGCGCGATTTTTGCTTTTTTGTAACAATGGAAAAAAAAAACGAGGGATGTGCCGTCGTTTTTACAATTTATTTGATGAAGTTAACGGCCGCGCAGATCAAAGCCGGGTTGGAAGAAGTTCATGAGGACCCGAAGCAGTCGAGAAGCGTTGAAGACAGTTCAATAGTGGATTGATTAGTTTTAACGTGGTCGTATGACCACAAAAGATGTACCGCGGTCCTGGCGCCGGATTGAGCCCACCACTGAGGAAATCATTGACAAACTCCATGGTATCGTTATGGAAAATCACCGAATGAATGTGCACGAGATAGCTAGGGGCCTGAATAAGATCAAAAAGTCCTCTATGAACATTGAGGTACGAAAATGCTGTCTGCGCGATGTGTGCCGCGATTGCTAACTATTAACAAAATAGTGAACTTCATCAGGTGAATCGACACTAAAGAAGGCCAAGGTGTATCGGCTGACAAAGTCATGGCGACTGTTTTATGAGATTCTCAAGGGATCATCATGATCGAATATTTAGAAAAGGGCGACACAATCACGGGACCATATTTATTATTCTCCATTATTGGACAATTTGAAAAACAAATTGAACAGATCGCCCGTAGCAATTGCAAAATTGCATGACTCGGGTTTCGATTTTCCACATCCACCGTATTCTCTTGACCTGGCTCCAAGCTAATTTTTAATATTCCCAAAACTTACAGATTGGCTCAGTGAGAAGAAATTTTCGACGAATCAGTAGTGTTACGTTCTATTACTATTTTGCAGAACTTTACGGGAATATTTTTTAAACGGATTGTTAAAGTGTGAAGCCCCCAAGGGGAACTATGTTTAAAAAAATCTTTTCTATAAATTACACAATTTTTTTTACCAAACTTTTCAAACCACCCTCCTGTGAATGAAGAAACAGTCAAAATTAAAACGTAATTTCTTCAAAAGATTGGTATTCACTTGTGACGTCATTATTAATAAATAAATAAAAATACTTTGCTTTCACCACTTTATTAATTAATATACAATATGTTTATAATTTTTATATTCTTACATTATTGTGTTCCATGTTTATCATTTGTCTATACTTGACGTTATTATTTTTTAGTATTCTATATATACCTGATGAAGAAAGCATCGCCTTCGAAACATGTTGATATCTGTGTATATTAATAAAGTAATTTTTTAATTAATTTATTAAAATTAATACTGTTCTTGCCTTTAAAATTTTACATAATTATAATTGTGTAAAGAAAAATAAAACATTTAGTAGTTGGAGATTGGGTTTAGTCCTTAGACGTAGACAGAATCAAAAGGTTGCCATATCGATTTACTTCGTATTTCTAAGGCAATTGAAATTTCACTTTAGTGTAACGTTTTTATGACTCAGTTTTCTTTCAGATTTGCCAACTAATTATGTACATGCAAGACACGAAGCTTGCTGGAAAATAGATACTGTCATCATTTTTTAAATTAGAAAATAATTTAATAAAAAACCAACTTTATTCAAACTTAAAAAGAAATTACGATTTCCTTTATCAAATTTGGTAAAAACACAAAGCGCGATTTTTGTACTTGCACATTAATAATAACGGGTATCTTAAGTTCGTCATTGTATAATAAGAATATATCGTGAACGTAAGATATTTAATTAATATACCATAACACAAAGCAGGATTCTTTTACTTGCATATTAATAATAACTGGTATCTTAAGTTCGTCATTGTATAACTATAAGAATATATCGTTAACGTAATATATTTAATTAATAAACCTTTCTAAATATTTGTTAAACTAAATTGAATGCTTATATTCAAAAACAAAAATTCACACATTATTAAACAATAAAACTAGAAAGCTTTGACTGCCCAACTGGGAACAAAAAGATTCTTCCTTCAGCAATGGGTTGTGCACGTTTTCCTGGGAATGTAACAACCGTCCCATAAAAAAACGTTAAAAGCCATTTCAAACAAAATACAGTGGAAAAAGAGAAATGGATGATCACGATGAGACAACAGAAACGCCGTTGCATCGTCGCGTCGTTTGAAAAGTGAAACTACTCCGTTCCACTTATTATTTGATAATGTACCCGCGATTCGATGCACCCGATGCACTACTAACTGACCGCCTGCGCCCGTCTAAAAGCGCAGTTTGACCGTCTTCTATTATGCGTATAAAAAAACAGACGTAGGAAAATATACGGTCTAGTAATGGTCGTATTATTTGATTTTTTTGATTTTACGGATTCTTTCGTAATCCTCTAACTAGCTGGGGCTTATAGCAATACCCCTCATATTTCTAACTAACTAGTACTGCGGCAGTTTGACCTTATTAATATCACCTTCCGATAGTTTTATTTACTTGACTGAGAATAATTTCACATTTCATGAGTTTTTAGATCGTATTATTTGAGAGTCCGAAAGATCCAAGCTTTAATCCCATTGCACAGCAAAAATATATTTATAATTGTTTTTGTCTTCTTCTCATATAACATATATCGTAGATGCCGCCAGTCTGGGTGTTATTGTGATGTGGATTATAAAATTTTATGGATTTTACAGAAATGGATTTACAGATGAGGCATTGGTTACATTTCTGTTTCGGATTTCATTTGAGATTTGTTAATAAAATCTCTAATGATTAAAAAAAATACAATGAGGTGTATCAGCTTCAATAAGTTGTTCCTATAAAAATTGAATATTAATCCTAGACTTGTATAAAAAGTCAATAGATGCCCCATATAATACAAATCGTATAGGTATATCCGAGACACTATCTAGATTGCAAATAAAATCGGGTAGAATGTTGCAGTCAATATAGAAAGATAGCAGCCACAAATATATGAGAATTAATTGAAGATAATATTAACAGTTCTTAAATTGAAGTACGACACCGATAAAAATGATGGATAGATAGCAATGAGGTGAAATTACCTCAATTGATTAGAGCGCGGGTCCCGCATAGACCGTTACCATTTTTTTATTTTCTGTTTCATATTTCATTTGAAATTGTCAATATCATCATCAATGATTAAAAAATATATTACAATGTGATTTATAAGCTTCAATAAGTTATTTCAATAAACAAATATTTGCAGTTTAGTTATGTGGTGTTTGCAGGCATAACCATACATATTGTCTAAAAAAAAACTAAATAAATAAGATGATTTGTCATAATTATTAGAAAAAATTCTACACATTAGAGTAGTAAGTGAGCTACATTGACCACCAAATACCACCATTATCTATTAGAGTGATATATTAAACTAAAAAACTACGGGGTAATGCGGCATATTTCATAGCTGGCATCAATGGCGGCCGGCTGAAAGGAGAGTAGGAATAAAACTGAAAATTGTCGGCCTGCTGACTTCGGATAGCGAGTCGCAGTTTGCGACAATTTCCCAAAAAAAAGGCCGGCTGCGAAGAGTGAAAGCGTTCTGCTGGAAATTAAAATGGCGACGACACCGGTCACGGAAGCGGACGAGCGCGGGAAACCGTGAATCATTTAGGAATATTGACAGATCATATTATCGTCGTGAGCGCAATTGTTAACATGATAAATGGATTATCGGGGTACCTAGTACCTGGTATCTACCGTCATAAAGGGTTAAAATTGTCGATTCACCAATCCCTTGAATTTATTGCCAATGTCGATTGTTAAACTGAAAGCTGGTCAGAGAATTATTTTAATACGTTTTCAATTGGACGCTCATGCATATACGAATGCGTTGGCGGTACAGATTAAACACAATTCTTATTTTGCAATTAATTGCTATGCCGATACAGCCATACTTATGAGAGCATGATGCATAGAGATAACAATAATATTATCGTATAATATCGACTGTGTGAAAACCACGCTTTTGCATACGTTACATTCTGTGTCAGTGAACACATTCCGGTGATTATTATTTTTTTACTGAATTAATTTCAGAATATACCACCGACCTGTCACCGATCATAATTATTAGTTGTAATTATACTGATTTAAAACGATTTAGAACGATTTTTAAACGTTCTTTTTATTTATTTTTGTCAATATCAAAAATAGAAATATTAAAGTAATCATCCTTAAAATAAACGCGAATATAACATTCGTATGAAAATGAAAATGCGGTGATGCTTCAAATGTTGCCGACACTGACGTCAGAATTGATAGACTTGCCACAAGTACGATTTCGACGGCTGGAGGCAAATGGCACGTGACACCCATTTTGGCACCAGATTAGTTCTCAGCCGTCCACGTTTTTTTCGCATTATTTTGACAGCGGAAAGCAAATTCCAAAACATTTATAAAAAGGGTCAAACTATTACAAAAATATTCGCTTTTTGTAAACAAGTCAAACATTTTACTTAGTTGCTGTTTTAGTTCAAATTGGCGTCACGCCCTCCTCCCCTCTTATGTTGGTTTCTTCCCCTTGCTTGTTAGGGCATCTCTATGTATTATTAGCTCTGTGGTTGCCGACATTATTAAAACGGAGTGAAAAACAAAAACCAACGCAAATATTTAGGTTAAGACGATACGTTTTGTTATTTCGGAAACGAAAACATATGTAATACGTAAGTAGACATAAATATGTACAAACACCGCAGTGGGTAGCAGGTGAAATTGATATTTTATGTACATTGGTACATTATTGTAAGAGTACCTAGATTGCATGTTCCCACATTTAGGCATTGTACTGTGTAAACACAATATGTAGACGTAGATACTTCACTTACTTGGACAGAAATTATCATATGTGTGATTTGTGTAGTTCCTTACGATAGCTGTTGATCCATTCTCATAAAACTTAGGAGCAAACATCGCAACGCCTATAATATTACATCCAACATGCATCACGTGTATCATTGAGAAAACACAATAATTTAAAAAAAAGAAAGTGATAATACAATGTCTTATATTATTCGAACTAATTAGTGCGAATATCTAAAAAAAATAATGGCAAAGTCCATCTTGAGGCTTAAGAGAAACTTTCTTTTTCTGAAAGATGCATAATAAAATTTTACAAAAATGAAATCGATGCCATTTGAATTCTGAGACAGGCAACACTCGCATTTTGATAGCTACTTTTATTATGTATGGTAACAAACGGCAAATCCTATGTTTTGTCAACTAATATCATAAATATTATGGTTTACAGGTATTTCTAAGAGATTACGCCGTCGCGCGCGGTGGAAAAATATTTCGTACATAAATGGATAACGATAAGTTTACTGTTCAGATATATAGTCCAGTCAAATGGTAGTTTGAAGTGAAAAATAATCATCGGATTGATGGGGATCGTTTCATCAAGTATTTTGATTGTATGGTTTGTTCATCGTATCAAGTGGCAAAACTGCTGTCTCCCACAACACAAGTGCTAAAAGACAGGATTTCTGGGACATTAATAAGAAAGGGATAGCTCGATTTGACTCATACCTACTACTTACCTGTTTTATTATATTGTTTTACATTAGACAGTTTTCATACAATCATGAGTCGTAGTTTATCATTTTGTTGTACCTATATAAAATAACGTTAACGTTTTAGATATCTGTGCAGACGTATAACGATGCATTGCTTTCAATAAGGAGGCGGCTGACTACTTCGGGCTTTGTCATTGTTTTTCTCATAACTATTCAAGGACCAAGAAAATTACTTGCACATAAAATGTAGACAATTTCATCTGCCTTTTCAAAGTATACGAAAAAGGTTTACAGTGAAATGCTTACTTTTAGTGTTACGAACGGAAAGACTAAAAAAATGTGTTTATGCAATATTCCGGTTTTTCAACACCCCTTTGCGCGAAAACCACAAGTTGTACAAAAAATGATAAGAGCATGAATTGTACGTAATTTTCCCGTCTTTATTTGAATATAAGATTACCCTTTGCATAAATAGTTTAAATTGCAAATTATAAGTCAAAAACAACAAAAAAAACGGTGATTTTTGTGGTTATTTGACGATTTCTCATATTTGATGATTTCTCATATTTGATGATTTCTAATATTCTCATGTTTGATGATTTCTAATATTCTCATGTTTGATGATTTATCATATTTGATGATTTGTTATATTTGCCCAAAAAAATTTTTGTTGGACAACTTAGGATTCATGTTCAGCACCCCAAAAAACATCAAGTAAGCCACTAAAAACAATTACACCAAACCTGTCCACTTCAATCCCATTTTGAACACCATTTGACAGGACTATTAACAGCTTTAAAACTTTAATCTGCTGTATTGAAATCGAGGGTCTGAATTACGAAAAGTTGAACAGTAGTGTATTATAAACGTAGATAATCGTAATCGTCGATTACCAATAGGCCATCTATAATCGATTAACCCAAAACATATTTTAACGACAAAATTCGTGCGGTTGTCATCATGGAAGTCGACAAATTACTCAATAAAAAAAGTAGCGTTTTCTTTGAAAAAGAAATAATGTATGTTTGCCTAGAGGGGTTTTTTTCTTGGGGTGAATAACCTCGTACAATTTAATGTTTCAATGGCCCGGGCGTGACTGTTTACGGCCGAAAGGGATCTAAATGAAAATCTAGGTTTCTTCAAAGGAAACAATTTTCCCAAAGACTTCCCAGCGACATACCTACTCGGTGTAACCATTAGCCAAGCGTGCCTTCAGGTAAAGGTACTCCATTAAAGCCAGAGGATTTTGCGATCGTTGGAACGCAGACGACAGACGGAGATACAGTGTCTCTCTTACCAGTATGCCAATAGAAGGTGCTTTGGAAACTAGCTAAACAAGACAAACGCGTTCCCACCACCCGTATACGGTTTTTAAGTTGAGTGTAAAGCGCACTTGAGGTGAACCTTCACAAAACTGCGCTATAGAAATTAACTCTTATTGTTAGGAACCAATTTTGTTAAAATTACATATAGTTAACATCGAGTTAACATAAGAATCGTCGCCTCACTACATAGGAGCTGAATTGTATTACAGAAATACACCTGTCGAAATAATTGAATCATTAATTTCTGGAGAGGTTGTCGAGAAAATGGATCAAGTGTTTCACATCGTGTGAAGAAGCCAGACATTACCGTGCAAGTAATATCTGTAAGTATCGTGTGACGTGTACTCATACCTACAAACAAGCAGAGGCGTGCATTTCACATAGGCTCATTAGCACTGCCTACCCTACCTTACTCGCATAAAAATATAAGTTATACTATAATTTATAGAATTATTGCAAATCAATGTACACATTCAAAAGAACGCACATTGTACCACTTACGAATCGCACCGACTGCACACCATAACGTGTTAAAAGCAGGAACTAAGTATGCCAAATGTAGCTCACGTCAGAGTATTTAATTTTACTTTATAATACACAAAATAAATTCACGTGTGGTGTGTGCGCATTCGAGGGATGACTCGTATGTGTTTTTTTTTAGTTAAAGATGCCAGCAATCAATCCCATCTGTCGGTACTTCTCTTAATTAGTGCAACTTATTTTACTAACGAAACAATGATAAAATTATGTTGGCTTTCTTTCAAAATATTGTGTGTTCATTTGGCGGGAAAAAAATACGAAATTTTATATATCCAGAAATTATTGGCTTATAATATGCATAAATGAAGCGGTTATTTGTATATTTGATGTGGCTTAGGTGATCCCAGTTAACAGTTTGAAAATGGCTTTGAACGAAGAAACAGCTCTCACAATAATTAAAAAAAAAAGTCAAACACTTACAGAACTTGATAAATATATTATTAAAAATAATTAACATTTTTTTAAAACTAACCAACATCGGCTTAGCCATTCTTAGCGAAAACTTGCACGAAGGGAGTTGTCCGTGATAAGCTTCTTTATATAAATTAATTCGCTTGTTTTTCCTACTGCCTACCCTGATCAAAAACTCCGTGCACGTCATTGCAAACAATACATACACCGCGTCGTCGTAAGAGCATGTGCATCACACAGTTAACCGTTCAAATTCACGGTAGTACAAATATTACGCGAAGGTTGCGACGACGCCACACCTGACCATAATAAATAATAATGTCGATAATACATTGATTATCGAAGACATCATTGAAAAGTCATACGGTTTACTATTGTTTCGCGTCATTTGTCAAACGGTTTACATGGCGTAGTAGTGGCGGAGGCATAAGACTTATTCGAGAGGTTATCAGTTGAATAACTCAATCGATGTTTTGATGTAGATTTATAAGTTTCATTGACCTTATAAACATAGCACTACTGAAGTCATCGGGTACCATAGGTCAATCAATATGCACTTCCATGCAATAGGTGTTGTTCATTTTTTTATTGAAATAACTTATTGAAGTTTATAAATCTAAATGTAATATATTTTTTTAATCATTGAAGATAATACTAACAAATCTCAAATGCAATAATAAATATAAAAGACGAAGAAACTAAAATGGCATCGAAAACTCGAACCGAGGGTCTTTCGGTTTATTCGGGATCAGAGCCCTATCCAACTGAGCTAATGCCACCTCATTCCTTTCCGTCAGTTTTATCAATATCATACTACAATTTAAGAACTTTGATGGTGTTTTAGGGTCAGATAGGTAGGTGTACAAAGCTTTCCATAAAACCTTAAAATGTAAGCCATTTTTCCGCAATTATAAAAATATTAGTTCATTTGCAATGAATTATACAATTTCTGGTTACAAAATTTTCCTATAACCGCCATCATTTAATCAGATTAGACAATCTATATGGATTGTGGAGTGTCATATTGGAACTAGGAGGTTCATTTTCTAATGCAAATAATGAATAACGAAGAAGCTTGGTGATGGTTATTTTAAAACAATGTGAAGATTTCTATAGTAAGGGTTGGATCATACTGGTTAGAGACCTTGTTAAGGATATGATGGACCTAACTTAACCTAATCTTGATTTAGAATTGGTTGGAAATCGTTCATTGTTGTAAAATATGCCTTTTTTGGTTGACTCACGTTGGTCTTTTCTGGATGTGGCTTGAAGGAGTGTTGAATTCTAGCCCGGGGGCGTCGCGCCACTGGCCAGGAGGGCGGCGGGGGGCTCGGGGGCGCCGGCGGGGAGCCCTGCCCCCCCATGGGGCCCCCCCAGGCGCTGCGCCCCCCGCTCCCGCCCACTCCGGCAGGCAGGACGTACAGCATCACACTGGGATACACAAAGGTCCTGCTGCCATACAAGGCACCAATGCCCCACTCTCACAGGAATAAGATGAAAAGTATTTCACAAACACTACTTGGTTTTATTCTTCAAAACCATTATTCATTGCCTTTAAGTTACATTCCTACACGAGATTTAGGGTACAAATACTGATTTAAGGATAAAAGACATTTTATTGTTTTCCGCGAAAACAATACAAATCATTCCCTTAGTCAAATTGTCTTTCCCAAAGTAATCTCACGCCGTAGAATGTAATTAGGAAAAGATACAGCAAATTGTTTTTTTTTCTTCTTTTGACGGGTAACTTTAATTCACCGAAAATGTATGGAAAAGCTCGGAAAACTTGACCCAACTGATAAGAAACAAAATAATAACAATGACGTGTAGTTTTGACACTTTTTCAAGTGCTGATTGTAAATGCAGGTAATAACAATAGAGTTCTGTGTTCAGAAGATTTTGGGAACTGTCACTCTGAAGAACATCGGGAAACATAACCACGAAAATAACGATTATTTTGTGGAAATTTAACAAACTTTGTTCTTATGAATGAAGAACTTGGACATGAGTGACCGACACAGCTGACAGCCCTTCCTGGAGGGAAATCAGAATGTGAATTCGGAAAAAGTAATTCAGATAGTTCGCAAACGTCAAAATGTCGCGGGGAAATGGGTTGAGCTCGCGGAGCGCCGACACCCACGCTACTCGGGGGCCAAAACCGACTGCACGCCAGTCAAGTCAACAAGGCGCCCCGCGGCCCCCCACACTCCGCGCATGCGTCCCTCCTCATCTTCACCGAATCCAACATCTTCACCGTTAAATATGAATTCACACGAAGGGTCAGTTAAGCTAGCAACCTTATAATGCAACCGCATTAATATCAATCTAAAACACAGCCTTCCGATAACATTGGCAAAGGGGTAGCGCCAAGCGGGTGGACCTGAAACCCCTTATCTCTTGTGCATTCTGTTCTCCCAGTACACGATGCCACAGGTTACAGGTAACTTCCAGCATATCGGACAAAGAAACTACTGGAATGATGAATGAAGATGACCAATGTTGTAGCATATTATGGCGTTTATGATTATACTAAATCTTGTGGAATTCGATCCAGCTCTTTATGTGTTTCGTATCAGTGAAGATAACGAATTCATTCGCGACAATCATCAAATAGTACGGTTGATTGAATAGCAAACTTATGGAATAGCGAGACATCATAATATGTATATTTGTGCCGAGTATTGTAAAAGTAGTTTAACCCTACCTGAAAGGGGAAAATTGCGATATTTGCTGTAAATAGAAGTACTAAAAAAAACAAAAAGACATTTCGTGATTCATGAACTTACCGAGCTCTGTGGAGAATTTGTCACGCTTGGAGATCTCTGAACAGTCACCAAAGCCATAACACTCGCACAAACACATTAAAATACAAACTATTGTGTCTAAAATATGACGGCACAACACTACAAATAAATTCTCGACATCGGAAACGTCAAAAGAAGGATTCATCTGTCAGCCATGTTTAGTCAATTCACTTTACAATCAAGAAGATAGCCAAGGTCGACATTCCGCGGGTATTTTTTAAATCTCAAATTGATGTAGGGTTTGACAATATTTATAATACACGAAACTTTGTTGAACGTAATTAAAATATAAGTTTTATTCAAAAATCATAACAATTTGACACTACAAGTAATTTTCATACCAGTGTTTTACCTCAGAATTTAAAACATGACTGTTAGCACACCCTAGTGAGAAATATTCGAAACATTATCTATCTTTGGAGCACACCAGCCAAAATATATATATATATATGAGAACAATAACTCGAGATGGTACTCTCGTTCAAAAACAGTTGCACACATAAAGGGCCGGTATTTCAGTTGCTTTGCTCGTTATGAAAGATGGTAATTATTTCATACTGGGAGTCAGTAGAAAAACACATAATTTAAAAAAGAAATATTCTGTCAGGTTCATAAAAATAAATGAAAAAATATTTGCATATTCGGATGTCTAAAAAAGGACACTTCATTTTTTACTTGACGTTAATAAAAATACGTTAATATGTAAGGGGAATAGACGCCATCTTTTATGTTGTTAGAATGATATGACATTTGTCGGAAGTGCCAACTGTACAAAATTAATTCTTGTAAAATTGTTTGATTAGCCCCGGCCGGTTTACCCCTTTACGTCGACATAAAGGGGTAAAGGGGTATCTCAAACCACGAATCTACAAGTAGCCTATGTTGGGTTAAATATTTAATGGTAATAATATTTTTCACTGTTGGCACTATGTGTTGAACTATTGTCGTGGCACTTCCAACAAACGTCATAGCATACTAACATTAAAGATGGCGTCTATTCCCCTTATATATTAACGTATTTTTACTAACGTCAAGTAAAAAATGAAGTGTACTTTTTTGGACATCCGCATATACAAATATTTAAAAAAAAAATTTATAACAGTATATTTTTTTTTTTTTTTTAATTATGTGTTTTTCTACTGTGTCCCAGTATGAAATAAATACCTGAAAGATATTTACGTATATCAGGTTGCTCTATGGTAGAAACCCCGACAAGATTGGCCGACTGATGACATTCCTGAGTATACTGAAATTATGGCCCAATGTTTCAGATTTTTTTTTAAACGGTATAATAATAATAATTGGATGATTTGTATAGCGCCGTTTTTGTGAAAAATCACCTATCACTAGGCTATCTTATTATGATACGACCACACAATTGCTCGACGTCCCAACCCAAACTCGGTTCGGAGTTGGGACGTTGGCAGATCGAGTATAAATCGGACAACTACATGATCGGCCATCGTTCCAACTACGAACTCCAAACTAGTGACGCTATTTTACCTAAAATCTGTCGATCTACCGATATTCACAGAAAGTCTACCGAAATTTATAATATGATCGACACGATTCGTTTCACATTAGGTACTCATAATACAGGAAATAAATAATAGGTATCTATGAAATAATAATTATCAAATAACCCATCGTTTGTTTCTTGAACTTCACAATAAAAAAATATCTTGTCACATGTTTTTGTCTTTTAGAATGTTAAAAAATGTGACGAATTTAAATTTGTTGGTTCCCACCACTTTTAGATAGCTATTGCGCCTGTTTTAGCTCCGTATTTTATTTTTACTTACAGCCTGAGTCAGATTGCAACCCAAAAATATATGACAACTAGCCACGATTATACATCTGATTACATGCATTTCGCTATTGAGGTGATTTTTCATGAATACGCTATACAAATTATCCTTCTATTATTATTATTTACATAATGCATATTTGGTTATTTATTTGTTGGTTAGTTGCATATTTGTCTTTTTTCGTCAATATAAACATAGTTCAGTCATGTTTTATTCTTCGCTTAGTACGTTCGTCGGGATCGACTGCCGAATTCACACAATCATACTGACCGGCCAATGTGTAGAGGCCGGTTTGTGCGAGTTTGGCCAACTAGTTTGAAGGTTGGGCTAACTAGTTCGCCACCGGAGTGATATCAGGCGAATTCGCCCAACTCGAACTCACGTTGGCTCTACGCGTACGAACTGCTCCTCTTCGCAATTGTCCAAACGTTCGAGTTGGAAGGTTACGCTATCGTGTAGTCGTGGCATTAGGGTTTTTACCATGGAAGAACTAAACGGACGTAAATATCTCTTTTAGGGAGCTAAGGGCTTAAAGAGCAACTGAAATATCAGGCTATACGAGGACTAAAGAATTTGGCTTACTTGTGTGTAGCCGTTTTACTTACAGTTCCTATCCTATCTACGCTTTGTAAAATTAATAGCTTACTGGCAATGTTATTTTTTTTCTGTCATATTTATCGCCATATATCTATGGTTATCGCAATAATAATATTATTTATAACCTAATTCCCATCGATATTCTTATTATTCTTTTACTTTTTATATGCAATTTTTCACCACACCTGTAATAATCGTAAGTAAAACCCCCCTCTTGCGCCATCTATGCTATTATAAATAAATTGTACAAGTTATCCAACATGGAGCAACCTTTTTAGCTACCTACCCGAGATGACTATTTATTATTGTATAATGTGTCATGACTTTTAAAATGAGATTGAAATTGCTTGTTATTTGTATCTTTTTTACTATAGCGATGTAATTATATTAATGTTTTAATATTATTTTTAAATAATGCCATTAGAATTTTCATTCAAACTTGATTCATTTAGCTTACCAACTTGTAATTAAAAATATTTTTTTCTAAAAATTCTTAAAATCTTATCCAGTGAGTCTTCTAGGAAATACGAAACAGTTATTGGATTTTGAGAATTCGCCATAATTGTGAAAATATTTTAGATGTTGTCCGCAAGATATTTCACCTCCAATGCCCCAACAGTAACGGCGAAGCAGTTATACAAGCAATTATTTAGAGAATGTGATAAATTACCAAAGGAACCACGTCAATTTTATAAATTTACAGTGAGACAGGTATAACAACTGATAATAATAAATATTGTGTTATATTGGAGATATTATTGATGGTTGATAATCTGTTTACTGTAGCTTTATATACATTTATTATTATTGTAGAGTTATAAGCAACACGTTGCGGAGAGTGATCCGGAGAGAATCCAACAGATTATCTCCAGAGCTTTGGAAGACTCCAAGTGGATAGCACAAAAGGTAATAATTATCTTATTCTACAAAATACTTATTTTGTGAAGGGGCCCAGACTAGACATTTATAACATTACGAGTATATACGAGTTTGTGCTGCATTGAGCAGGGGTTCCCGAACGTTTTCAGCTACGGAACCCCAAAAGACCGCTTGGATGTTGACGAAACCCAATCAAGATTATGAAGATACATTTTTTTTGTCCCCATCCCTAAATAAATAACATTGCAGTAGATTAGAATTAGATTTAAAAAAAAATTGTTGTGAATGCTTTAAAAAAAAAGGAAAGCAAAGGGTTTTGAATAACCTGACAATATTGTAAAATTTCTTAGTACTATCACAGTAAGCGGAAGATGCTGTTTGTGTTGTGATGGAGGACTTAACCAGCCGAGGAGAATTGAACTCACGACGCCTGGGTACGACGACGTGGTAACAAGTCAGCCACTGATTGGTCTGCACATTAGTTTAAATTTTACAGAGCCATATAATGTGGCATCCCTAATTGCGGTATGTGGAGATCAGTGGCGTGCAGTCCATAAAGACTGAAAAACTGTGCCTACCTTTCTTTTTCCAGATTTCTGAAATAAAGTAATTTTTCCAGAATTTTTTTTTTATTTCGCGGTCGTTCTACCCTAAGAAATTGTTCCTGCTTGGCAATTTTCTTATTTTTAGTTGCAATTTGCCTTGAGTGCCTCATCCCTCAAACATTATAGTGTGATTGTTAATAATAATCAACACTTGAAAACTACAGCTTACCCTTGGTCATGGAGCAATGCACGCCACTGGTCGGGAGGGTGAAGGGAGTGGAATATCAATTATAACAGTCGCAAAGGCACGGGAAGAGCGCCACAGGGGAAAATATTTCTAGGTCGGAGAACAAACCAGTAAAGGTTTTCTATTTTTGTCATACTGAAAGTCAGTTTCTAAAGAATATTTGGAAGCGAAATCATTCAGTATTTTAAAAAATAAAACATTTCAAATATATCAACTTGATCGGTTTGTAGCTGAGTGGCCAGATGCTTTGGATTCGCACTCAGTCGTTGTGAGTTCAATCCTCTATTTGCTCCATCATTGCATAGGCACTATTTTCCGCTTATAGTGATGAAAGTAGGAGAAATTATAGTATCGTCAGATTATTTATTATCAGAGAATGGTTTTCTTTAAAAAAAAAGTTTGTAGCAACATCCTGTATTTAGTAAAACAGATTGAAGTCCTCGAAAATTTTGATCATGGCAACCAGAAATTTGATCGATAGCAATTAGCTAAGAAATATCAAAATTCACTTCTTTTTACAAAAAAAGACGTTTGATGTGATACCACACAAGAGTCTGAATTGCTCCCAATCGTCCGGAACCAGTGAGACTATGGTATCCCCAATTGGGGTATGTTTTGGGGCTGAAGGAATTGAAGAGGGGAAGGAGATGGGGAAAAGTGAGGTGGGGAAGTACCCGGCTATTCAAATCTTGTCACCAAACATGGCTAAAGCCATTTCAAGCAATATTTCGATATTGAATGGTGGTCTTTCACCAGGGCGATACTGACAGTATCTACCACTCTGGAACATGCAGCAAATATACTACATATTATTTTTAATTAATAAAATAACACAATTTAATCAAATAAAATTTACTTGCGCACGACTTCTGTTATGATATTCCGATCAGAATTTACCCGAACACAGTACTCACACAGATGGAATGTTTGCCTACAAAAGACTATTTCCAAGGGATGTCCGGCAACGACATTACTATCTGAAGTAAAAATATATTCACCAACATGCACAATCCTATGTTTTTATTATTTTGATCAACTCAAATTACAAATATCCACGTTGAGGTATCAGATGACTTGATAGTATTATTTTGTGGCAACAAGACTTTTTTTTGTTTGTTTACGAATATTTCCTATACACTTGTTATGTTTTGTTTGATAGTGAAGACCAGATTAAATTCCATTGCTACTAAGCCCAATCCAAAAGCCGCTTAGTAATTCGTTTTCTGCTACAAATGCTTTGATGGGAAGAAATATTCAAAGTTCAAAATCTGAATTTGTTTTTCAGCAAAGTAATTTTGTCTCTCGCTGTGAGTGTTTGTTTCATTTCCTTGTAGAGATGTGAAAACTTTATTTAGTTTCCTGAATATGTCCGATAGATAAAAATTTCTCACCTTAAACTAACTACCTACAGATAAATCATTTTAAAGGCACCTTTGAATGTATTGTGCTTCAAATTCGTTAGAAATGGTTTGGAAAAATAGTTATTTCTGTAATTCCCCTTATGCTATGTTTGAAATTGTTTCAGTATTCTAAAAAACTGGAAAGTGGCAGTAATAAACTGGATGAAAAAATATATTGATGATCAATGGTAAAAAAAAAATATATGAGGACTGGGTTAGTTTTCCTTTTTTTTTACATTTTTATGTTGTGTTATTTAGTAGTTAGATATTTATTGCTTATACTATGAAACTGTCCGCTAATAAATTAAAACTATGTATCTAGTTATTTTATTAAAGTTGTTAAGACTATGTTTTTTAATTTAATTATTGTGTTGGAGGTCTTGTTTTTAAGTGAATGTCTATTACTGGTTGTGTATCGTCTGTTCATTACAACAGTCGTATCCATGAATGACACAGTTGCATACCCATTTTTCATAGCAAAGCTAGCCAGTTAGTACCTACCTAAAGTCAAATTTTTAACTTTTCATAGTCCGCAACATTGGAAATAACTATAAATATTTGCTGATTTAAATAATTATTATCGAAAATTTCAGTTAAACCGGGGTAGAATTATTTAACTTTTTCAGTCATTTTAAAAATCTGTTCTTCAGTCCTAATATCGAACAAAAAAAAAATTATATTTCAAATAAATACCAACTCTTCTTTTGGTTATAACCTACTAATAAATATAATGTCAGATACAAATAACATTTAAATAGTAACTGCAATATGATGTAATGTGCAGTGTTTTCTAATATTGTGTCCTGTGCGTGCAAAGTCATATCTTCTCAAGCTAAAACTTTGTAATATAACATGTTAATCCGGAGTGACCTGCCAGGTAAGTATGTTTCTGTATCTGTTAATGCATAATAAGATAAAACCTAGCAAGTAATATTTCTACAGCGCCCTTGAGATGATTTTTCACAAAAACGGCGCTATACAAATCATCCAAATATTATTATTATTACCTATTGTGATTCATGTCATCGGTCCCTACTTATCCACTAAAAATTAGTTTTTAACTTTTTTTTTTAATATAAAATACGTACATCAGAGGTTTTTTATTATGCATCAATAGACTTCATATCAACGTATTTATATACATATATAATATTTTTAGAAAATTTTTGCTGGCTAATAAATATATATTAAGGTTATTAGAATTGTTACTTCAAAGAGTTCTCCTGTAAAATTGGTTTTTGTAGATGTTTTAGTTAACATAAGGATCCCATTTAATGGTACCCCACTATATACCTTATAGTTTTAATCAATATATTAAAAGCACATCTAACATTTGCTTAGAAAATATACCTATAAGCATAAAAATCCACTTAGGTCAAGGCACGTACTGGTAGATCTCAATATAACCTTATATTTATATACAATCAACATGTTTCATGAACAATGTTCACATCATCAGGATTAGTTGTATACTAAACTTAAAAATCAAATATAGATCACATATTGTTGGAAAGGTTGGAAGGAAGGGGAATGGGTAAGAGTGGGGGAAGGTTATAACAATTAGGGATTTCAAAGACATTAGCAGGGATTTCAAAGTCATTAGCAGGGAAAGACCGGTTAAGTGGGAAAAGGTTCAAAAGAGGGTTTATAAAAATTTGTTGCTTATTAATTATGTCTGCTTTGTTATTTACATTTTTCCTAATTTCTAAAATCTCTAAATTATTTATCTGTGATTCCTTATAACCCGTATGTAATATTTTAAGTCCATGGTTTTTGTCAAAATTATGATCATTTTCCAATAAATGATCTGCTATTTCCAATAACTAATCCTGATGATGTGAACATTGTTCATGAAACATGTTGATTGTATATAAATAAGGTGATGTAAACTAAGTTATTTATTCTTTTAATTAAAATAATGACATCACAAAGTGAAACCCTTACAGAAGAAATTTTCTTAAAAAAAAAAAAAATAACCTTATAGTTTAAATCAATATATTAAAAGCACATCTAACATTTGCTTAGAAAATATACCTATAAGCATAAAAATCCACTTAGGTCAAGGCACGTACTGGTAGATCTCAATATAACCTTATAGTTTAAATCAATATATTAAAAGCACATCTAACATTTGCTTAGAAAATATACCTATAAGCATAAAAATCCACTTAGGTCAAGGCACGTACTGGTAGATCTCAATATAACCTTATAGTTTAAATCAATATATTAAAAGCACATCTAACATTTGCTTAGAAAATATACCTATAAGCATAAAAATCCACTTAGGTCAAGGCACGTACTGGTAGATCTCAATATAACCTTATAGTTTAAATCAATATATTAAAAGCACATCTAACATTTGCTTAGAAAATATACCTATAAGCATAAAAATCCACTTAGGTCAAGGCACGTACTGGTAGATCTCAATGACTAAATAAAATAAATAAGGAGGTAATCTAAATGCGCACTAATCTGAAAAGTTTAGTAACCATAAATGGTCATTTTGTCTGATCGCCGTTTAGTAACTAAAATCACCTCAAGAGCGCTTTACGTCTTGTTAATGTTTGTAGCCCCTTTAAATAGATATTTTTAGACTTTTCTTAAAGGTTTCGAAATTGCTTTCTGACCTCAAACCAAATGGAAGGTCATTTCAAGAATGTGGGCCCATTACATTAAAAGCTCTGTCCATAAATTTATCAGCATTTATGCGAGAGGGTTCACCTGTCTATTCGACGTGTCAGACTTGGCCGACCTGACCGTGAGTTGCTTCTGAGTGAGATTGTCCCTCACGCAGAGATCAGTCAAATATGGTGGTGCCAGCCCGTCAGTGCCTTATATACCATAAATTTTTTTTTTAACTGAACTCTTTCTGTGAATCGAATCCAGTGTAGGCAATCACGTAGAAGAGGTGTGATGTGACAGGTGGCAGTACATATTAGACGATCTGCTGTGTTGAACACTCCTTGCAGTCTGTTCAAATGTGCATTAGGCAGACCAGCATACAAACTGCAGTAGTCCAATCTGGAGACTATTAGAACATTTACCAGAATCTGTTGGAAGACATCTTATGGATTTCAATTGTGTTAGAAAAAATACACCAGACTTTACCGCATCGCCAAGTTGAGTATTCATTGAAACAATATTTTGTTCCAAGTAAACGAACTGATTTTATGGGAATAATATCCACTCCAGAGACTGTTATTGGACTATTGTCAATTAAATGTTATCTTCTGGGTGATACAATCCACATAAATTCAGTTTTGCTTGCATTCAGCTTGAGCCTATTTTTATGCATCCAGTTTGACACCTCAATACAGTGTACAACAGATGACCTACAATCATCCACTTCACAAGGATCACAAATTTGAAGAAGAAAGTAATCATCTTTCTCATCAGCATAGCTGGGACAAATCAGTCCTTGTGAAGAAATGAGTGGTTCCAGATCACTGGTGTACAATATAAACAGAAGAGGATCTAGTACAGATCCCTGTGGTACACCACAACAAAGAAAATTCGGAAGATTTCTTACCCCCACACGTCACTGTCTGATATCCCTCAGCCAAATATGCTCGATTATCCACTTTATCAATTAATATTTGGTGATTCACCGTGTCGAAAGCAGCACTCATGTACTACTAGACTAAGTTTACCGTCTTCTACCGTGTTGATCATGTCTGAGAGCATACTTAATAGTGCAGTTTCTCTTGAGTGAAACCCCCTATAGGCAGATTGCTACTTCGAAGATGGCTTATGGTTGTTCAGGTACTTTGTGATTTGATTCACGATTCACCCACTACTCGTTCCAATAATTTGGAGATATAAGAGAGTCCACATATTGGTCTATAATTATTAGCTGTGTCAGTTGAGAGGGCTGACTTTTTTAAAATCAGAGTGATTAATGACTTTTTTAAGGCATTTGGTACCTCCCCGCATCAGTGAGTGATTTTTTGACAATAGCCAATGATTTTTTTTTGCGTAAGTTACTTAAAAAAATATCATACCATACAGAAATATTGGGAACACTGAAGGATATTTGCTGGTTTAATTGACCTAAATATGATTAATGCTTGGTAGCACGCCAGCTACAGAGAATTATACTACGCACATTTAAAAATATGGAATGGAATGCAGATCACTAAGAGGTATAGTCTATTATGAAGAATGAAGCTGTAGAAATGAGATCTCTGAGGCGAATGTGTGGTAAAACTATGTATGATTGATGTATAATGATGTAAGCGTAATGAATAAGATTAAGAAAGGGACACTTAAATGGTTTGTGCATGTAAAGCGAATGAATGAAGAAAGAAGTGTAAGGAGAATATATGACGCGAATGCGAACGGAAGAAGTCGGGGATGCTCTAGGAAGATATGGCACGATCAAGTGAACCAAATACTTAAGTTGGGCCATGTAGAAGTCGGAATGACAAGAGAATATGTGAGACGATGTATGAATGTGAATGAAGCAAGTGTATGCCAAGATCGAGTTGTTTGGCAGTCCGTCCTCTCTGCCTACCCCTGTGGAGAAACGCCATAACGGTTAGTCAGTTAAGTTGTAGCGTCCGTCTTAAACATTAGATTTCCAAAGAATTTGTGGTGAAAATTGGCCGGACAGGGAAGCACCATCTCACCAATCCTGTTTACTATCTTCAAATACGCTGCAACACCAGGTGCAGTTAAATTTGGTGAAAAGTATGCACTACATCCATAAATATTATAAAAGTAAGTCCAAGAAAACGTGCGGCCCGCAAAAACTCAGAAACGAGTCCCGGTACGATCAAGGGAGTTACATGGTGTGGTAGATTCAACACAACATTCTGGAATGTTTGGGAATAGGGAATTGAGAACATCATTAGGGAACATCCCAGAACACTCTCGAATGCTGTCCTGAGCGAAGCCGGGTACCCCAGCTAGTATTACATATAATGCAAATTCTGTCGAGTATGATATTAAAATGGTTCAAATCAATTATTATTTCAATAAGCCAAATCGCTTCACAAGATGGTGGCATTCGAGGAGCAGATGTGGTTGACATTTTTCAAATCATTAATGGAAATGCACCCCTTTACTAAATTCTTACATGCAATTGAAAGTGAATACCATTTTTCTTCTATCTGTAATGTTTTTTTAGAATGAATAGAAAATATTTATGCTAACGAAATTGCAGCCATTTTATCCAGGATTGCCTACAAGAGTGAACGAACCATTTTAAACAGTGGTACAGAAGTAGGATTGAGTCTACACGCCAAACATTTGTATACAGTTGACATTTGTCGAGATTCGTTGAGATTCGCAGAAGGACCCGCGAAAGCTCTGGCAGCACTTAAAAACCGTTTGTGGAGAGAACAATGCCCCGACTGACTCCTCTCTTGAAGCAGCTTCTTTAGCAGCTTACTTTAACAGTAAAGTTCAAAATATAAGAGCCCTTAGTGGAGCGGGGTCACCTTCCATAACTGCACCAAGACCACTGTCTGGTGATTTCATAAAATTCTCAAATGTTACAATAGAGGATATAACACGGGCTATAATATCTTGTCCGAATAAGCAATGTGCTCAAGATCCTCTGCCTACCTGGCTCATAAAAAAATGCCTCCCTGATATAGCGCCTGTAATTACCAGCATTATTCAGAGGTCTTTAAAAAATTCATTTGTTCCCGGCACACTTAAAAAGTCACTAATAACACCAATACTGAAAAAAACAAATCTTGATGCTGACAATGCGGATAGTTACAGGCCTATATCTAATTTACCCTTTCTTGCCAAATTGCTAGAGAAAATTGTAGCTAAACAATTAGTGGGGTATTTGAACTCTGCTGGTTTGTTTGCGAAAAATCAATCAGCCTATAGACAGTTTCATTCAACAGAGACTGTTCTTTTGCGGATGATTTCAGATCTGATTCTTGGGATGGAAGCAGGTAAAGTGGGTTTAGTGTCCATCCTTGACATGAGTGCTGCATTCGATACGGTGGATCACAGTATCCTACTAAATGTGCTCGATACCGAATTTGGCGTTCGGGGTGATGTGCTAAAATGGATGACATCTTACCTGTCTGGACGAATAAGCTCAGTAATTTTCAATAAATGTACTTCACCTGAATCTCCAATTGAATTTGGAGTTCCCCAAGGTTCCGTCCTGGGTCCCATTCTCTTTATTTTGTATACAAATCGTCTTGAACGCCTCATTCACTCGGCTGGCTTTGAATCACAGGGCTATGCGGATGATCGTATAATTTTCAAGTTTTGTTCTCCGGGTGAAAAACACATCTTAAAAAATGAGGTTGTTGACTTTATCGACACAGTATCAAGTTGGATGTCTGTTAATAAACTTAAACTTAACCCTACCAAAACAGAGTTCATTTGGATATCTTCTCCCGGAAGGCAGGACCTTCTTGATTTCAGTCCGATTCAAATTCAGGGCACTGATATCATTCCTTCTAAAGAAATTAAATTTCTTGGTTTCACTATCGACAGTTGTCTATCTCTTGAGTCGCAAATCTCAAAGGCGGTAAGTTCTGGCTTTTTCCATCTTAGACAGATAAAATCAATCAGTAGATGCCTTCCCACTGATGCAGCTAAAACACTAATAAATTCTTTTGTTGTCTCACGTATGGACTACTGTAATAGTGCATATGCTGGTCTCCCCCAGAAACAACTCAATAGGATCTAGTCTGTCTTCAATGCTGCGGCGAGAATTATATATAGTGAGCCTAAATATTGTCACATAACTCCACTTCTAAGGGATCGCCTTCATTGGCTTCGATGCCCTGAAAGAATAGAATTCAAGATTTGCTTAACAACCTTCAAAGCACTCCACGAAAAGGCACCAGCCTATATATCTGAACTCTGTGTCCGACAAAACCCAGGTGATAGACAGCTTTTTTTGAGGTCAGCAGATTTGAATGCTGCTAACCGATTAGTTGAACCCTCTCGGTCAAATAAACCCGTGTACTATGATCGCGCTTTTTGTATATCGGTCCCGGTCATCTGGAATAAGCTTCCCCAAATATTGCTAACATTCAGAATTTAGCAGAGTTCAAACGGGTATTGAAAACAAAATTATTCAAAAAATCCTATCCGACATAAAACATAAATTCATGTACGTAGAAACATAATTTCAGGACATTTTTTCTTTTTCCTTTTCTTTTTTTCTGTTTTTTTCTTTTTCTTTCAATCCTCCATAGCTTATTTAGTTGCGGTTTTCTCTCCTTGTTATTTAATTTCATTAGTATTCAGTGAAAAACCATGTATATAATGTCATATAATTTTCTCTTGTTATTTGTACCTACTACATATTTGATTATTTACACCATTAGTTTCTAAATTGTTATTTTATAATACCTGCTCATGAATATTGTATGTCATAGTATTAATTTGCATATTGTATATATATTATAATAACAGATATACTATGTAGTATATCTGTTATTTTACAATTAGGTTAGGTTAGTTAGTGTAAAGCGCACTTGAGGTGAACCTTCACAAAACTGCGCTATAGAAATTAACTCTTATTATTATTATTATTATTGTCACATGAGAACAGGCCACTTCCACGACTTGTTGCTTTCGACAGCTCGGCTGTGGAATAATCTGCCGGCCTGTGTTTCCTCCCTCCCGCAATATTGTCTCTTCAAGACCCAGGTTCACTCCTTCCTATCCTCTAAAAGACCCTCCACACAGATTTCCCTCAGGGCCTCCCGTGTGAGGTTACTAAAAAAATTTTTTTTTACTTGGAACAGGATGTCCAGGTTGTTGATATGGAATTCTCGAGCGATGTCTAGCAAAGTAGAGACTGATTGTAGAACAGGTGCTGTAAGTAAAGTTCTGTCCTTTATATAAATGGGTTAAGAAAGCTAAACTAAGTTAGTCGGAATATCCCCCAATTCTTGGATATCAAATCTGTATGATTGAACCTGAGTGTTAGGTTGTAGGGTCTAGGTTGCCAAAATGATATTTTTAGGAGGGGTGGCAAGTCAATATGGGATTGAATGTGGCACTGGTGTTACACTCCTGACTATCTTCATAGAAAATTCCCTCATAAGTTGGCTACTTAGGATGCCAGGACCACCAAACAGAAAAAAAATCTGCATTTCCAGGGGGAAGGACATTCAGTTTCTTGCCTCAGACAAAGCTGAGAAAATAAATGCAGAAGCTACGGGAGGGGTTTGGTACTGCAATGGATCGAGGCCACAAAAGTACAGCGATATGGGAATGCCTGGAGGTGCTGTGATAAAGCAATGGTTTCTTAACCCGACTAGGAAAAGAAAATGATTGGCACAATCTCTCTTCCAGAGTGTAAATTTCTAAGGTCATTGGTTTTACCATCTGTAATTTTTAACTTTACTTGTTGCAATTATTAAAATACATTGGCCATAATATCACTCCCTCCAAAAAATGTATACCTGAAATGTCATAAAACCAAATAATTCAGGACTTTATGTAACTCATGGTCAGTTTTTAATTTCTTGCAATAATGTTGAAATAGAGTTTAACCTGAAGAGTTAAAAAATCCCCAAAAGAGTCCCCAAATCAAGACATTATGAATATTAATTATTATTTATGCCTTTTACATAATATAAAAAAAATTGTTTAATTTCCAACTACATGCACAATTGTTTAATTTCCAACTACATGCACAATAAAAGAGAAAAAAAATTAAGTACAGCGAATAGAAAAATCAACAAAAAAATTATAAATACTCAACAATCTAGAGGCAAAATGTACCGTTTGCCGTTATCAGGTAAAATTTAATTCTTTTTATAAAAAAACAATGTCTGGCCAGTGGTATTGTTCAGACAGCATTGTTTATTCGTCAACAAAGGCCGCCAATTAGGAGTTTTGAAAGTGACCCCTGTGCAGCAAATTTTTTCGCTTTGTAACAAACCTATATTCGGCAGTAGTTGGGCATACTAAACTTTTATAGATCTAATAAAAATGTAGTTACATAAAAATTTGGTGAAAAAATCAATAAAAAAAAAACTAGATGTTCATTCAGAAAAGAGTACATAACATACTCTGAACAGATTTATTCTTATAATGTACAAATATATAATAAAAACAGACACGAGTCCATCAATTATTTATATAATGCCGATTTTGTTTGCAACGTCCAGCGCGTCATAGTCCCTTGCTAACCTCACGTAGGCCTTCTTCTTGCCATCGGGTCTGAAACAACATAACACAGGGCGGGTTAGAGATGGAAAACGTACATGAAGAAGCAGTATTACACTGAATGAATAATTCAGAATTAATTATGATTTTCTTTTCACCATTTGTCAAAGAGATTCCCATAAAGTTGTCATCATTATATTGTAAAATCCATTGCAAGTTCGGTTTGATCGTGAAAAGACCAAATGACTGAAACATTGTTATATAACAAGTAATGTTGTGTTGGTTTTTACCTGATGAGGGTGTTAACCTTAGCGACATTGATGTCATAAAGTTTCTTCACCGCCTGCCGGATGTGGTGCTTGTTGGAGCGGGTGTGCACGATGAACACGAGGGTGTTGTTGTCCTCAATCTTCTTCATGGCAGCCTCAGTTGTCAGGGGGTACTTGATGATGTTGTAGGCATCCATACTGCAAGACACAATTTGTAGAAAACATAAATATGTGGGTACATGGTGCTGAAAGAAATCATATAAAGTAAACAAAAGCTAGCCGTTCTTTTAATTTATAATACAAAGAGAGTGCACCAATTCTACTGCGTGCAAATAAAATTGTCAACAGTAAACCCAACCCCATGTAATTTATCCAATAATGCGACCAATATTATGTTGAAATTGCCCTAGACAAGGTCTAATGTAATCTTTTTATTACTGTGCCCTATAATTTGGTTCCGTGAGTTAACCATTTCAACCGCCGTAAAGTATTGAAAATGTTTAAAATGATGTGTGACAATACATACTCAGATATTGTTCGTCTTTTCACTATGTTTCAAAGAGATTCCCAATATAAAGTTCATCATTGTGAGTCACAAAACATAGATAACAGGAAAGCAGTGCGTGGAAAATATGTATGATTGTAAGTATAAAGTAGTATGAAAAAAAATTATTATCCATTTTGTTTTAACACTATTATTGCCAACTAAAGGAACATACAAGCGGGTGCCAATAATGTCTTCTATGACTGATAAATAAAGCTTTTTTTTCTTCAAATTCAGAAATATGTAAGACAAACACGGGCCAGGAAACAGGGTTACAAATAAAAATGACTCAAAGCAGGTGATGCACCTATCAGAATGTGACATACAACACGGGAAGTGTCAGTTAACTGAGAATGAATGACCTTTACATTAAATGTCAGGCAGATGTAAGAAAAGGGCAGCTTAGAATATATTTGACATTCTGGAGAACAGGGAGTGGAAGAGTAAGTTTAACAATAGCGAATAAACCGGTTCTTACCGTGTCCTCTTGGCCACAGAGTTCCTCTGGTATTTAGGGTTACGGGGTGGCCTGAAGGTCTTGGGGCGACGGAAGTGCACAGAGGTGCGGATCTTCCTCAGTCTGGTGCCATGTTCGCCCTTGGTGATCTGGAAGAAATAAACGACACTCATAAGTTCAGTGCATTCTAATTGCATTATGATGGCAGAAGAAAAAATGGGAGGCAATCAGAAGAAATATAGCTCTTTTCATTATGATTCAAAGAGATTCCCATTTCTAGTATCATCATGTAAACTCGAGGCCCAAAAAAGCATTCAGACTAATATAATAGATTGACTAAAGCTTAAGTTTGCATTCAAAAACCAAATTAACCTTACTTACATATTATACAACAATGTGTTTTTTTAAAATGTGGTTCATGGTAAATAAATTATGTTTGGTTTTCAGAAGAAATATATTATTTTAGAAATATTATAACATTATTTTATTTCTTGATAAACATGATCAAATACATTAAACTTATAAAACAATTCTAATTTTTGGTTATTTAACAGTACCTAATATCACAATAAAATAAATACTAATATAGTACTTACATGTACATAAAAAATAATAATTTCACATATACTGGGTCAGCCCATGTGTAAAAATGAACAATGGTCAGTTTCAATGGAACTAAAGACAGCCAGCATCTTCATTACCTAAAGATAACTTTTTAAGCCAATGCAAACTATTTTACAGATCTACATACTTATCTGCGCGGGTGACCAAAAGGATTAAAGAAAATATTTTAACATCTTCCAGATAAGTATGTTGATATGTAACTAAGTTCTACGCACATATAAAATGTTTGGAATTATGCATAATTGCTGGACCTACAGCAGTGGACGGGAAGTGAGTATGAAAACAATATTTAACAGTAACATGCTCGTATCATAATTTGGAATAGCGCAATCTTCTGTGGTAAAAGTGAAGGTTTCCTTGAATTAATAATAATCACAGTCCCAGCACGATCGGCAACTTTTCTGAAAATTGTATGAATGAGTTCAGTCCCATATCCTCGACCGGAAAATAAATCACAAAGCATTCATTGCGAAAGGGTACATTCTTTCACAACATTTTTAAAAATCAGACAATAATATGTCAAGGGAAAAGGGAGATGAGTCCAGTGTGAGTGTTCATTGATTTTCGACTTATCTCCCTTTTACTTTGGCACACAAATCATATAATAAAAAAAGCAAAAGAATAAAACATATCTTAAAGACACAAGATCTAAACAGTCAGAACATATGATTGATGGTGTAGAAGTCAGCAATGTCCCAGGAAGACATGGCATGATCAAGTGAATCAAACACTTGGAGGGGTCGTGTCAATAGTCATAATAACAGAAGAGTGAGTATATGATATTTGAATGTGGATGGAGAAGTATGCCAGAGGACAGAGTTAATGGTTACTGCACTTTATGAAAATTGCACAAAAATACTGAATGCTAAAAAGATGACCCAACATTTAAAGAACAAAAACTAAACTTGCCTTAATTTGGGCTTTCTTGGCCTTGACGATAGCGAGCTTCACTCCAGTCTTGGAAACCTTGACTCCCTTGGCGGCAGCAATCTTAGCCTTAGCTTTGGCAGCGATCTTGGCCTTAGCGCCATCGAGCTTGGAAGCCTTCACCGGGGCCTTGGCAGAAGCGGGCTTCTTGGCAACAGCCGCAGCGGGCTTTGCCTTGTCAGCACTCTTAGCCTTATCGGCAGACTTGGGCTTGGCAGCAGCGGCTTTAGGCTTGTCAGCTGCCTTCTTGTCGGCTGCTTTGGGTGCGCTCTTGGCCTTGTCTGCTGCCTTGGGCTTGTCTCCAGACTTGGGCTTATCAGCAGCCTTAGGCTTGTCGGCAGCCGCGGGTTTAGCGGCGGCAGACTTGGCAGCAGCGGGCTTGGCCGCGGCAGGCTTGGCAGCTGCAGATTTTGGTGCAGCCGCAGGTTTAGCAGCAGCCGGCTTGGCAGCGGCAGGCTTAGCAGCAGCAGGTGCTGTGGCAGGCTTAGCAGCGGCCGGTTTGGGAGCCGCTGGCTTAGCTGCGGCAGGTTTGGGCGCAGATTCTGCCTTTGGGGCTTCGGTTTTTGCCTCTGGCTTAGGCTTTTTGGCCTCAGTGGCCTTTGAGCCAGCAGCTGAAAAACAAACAATATTATTAGTATGTCGATGTTTCCACTTGTCAGAGTTTGGAGGTTATAAAAACACAAAAACAAAACGCTTAGTTTTAACGAAAATCCCAACACGTTTATATTAAATATCGAGTAATCCGACACATCCGCGGTGAATCTGTACACTAATGTTGGTTGAGCATCAGGAAAATGACAATTCACCATGTGCGAACACCGCGTGGCGGCTTGGAGTTTATAATCGACACGATCACACAAAACGTCACAGTATGTTGAATTTTTCAATTTGCACCGAATTTAAGAGGACTTTGAGGATGCGAATATAACATAAACATAACATGCAATGCGCGGAACAGTTGAATATTGTAAAATACCTGGCTTATCCGCGGGCTTCTTCGGTGGCATATTTAAATGAAAAGATGGTGGCCGATCATGAAACGACACGGCAGAGAAAGGAAGGCGCTGTCGGCGCTCCCTAGCGGCAAAACTGGCAGTCTCTGCTCAGTCACTAGTGCAACCATCTTCACGTCTGTGTTCACTTCCGTTTCCAATGACAACGAATGTTTGAAAAATCATTTTATAATTACAAAGTTTCTAAACTAACTTTGTACGTGTTTGTTTTGATAAAAAGTATATTTTACAATCCGATAAAGGTTTTCCAATCTAAAATTATTTTTCAGTAATATTGTAAAATTTCAAAAGTTTACTATAAAACAGCTTAATATGTTTTTCATCATCAGTTTCTTTCTACAAACAAATGCCTGCAAAAATGATGTTTGTTTGTCGAGATAAGTTGTTGACATATTACTTTAGCGATAAGGAAAATAATCGTTTTATAATTTAATTAAACCTAGTTATGAATAATTAGTTTTCTGTGTGTTTGTTTTACTGAAATAATGCTGGCGACACGTTCAGCTGTTTACAAAATGGTGAGGCAAGACTACAGCGAAAGAAAAATTCATTCTTTACCTCGACCTTTCATTTCGGATGCAACACCTAATAAACAGATCAACTTTTCGAGAATAGCGAGAGAATGCTCAAAATGTAGTGTGACAGCTGGTCTGAATATATCTAAAGCCATATTTGTTGGGGATGTAGCGGTTGGAAAAACATCTTTGGTAAACAGGTAATGGTTTTCTTTGTTCATAAATGATTATTTATATGTTTTGTAAGAAACAAACAGCTTTACATAGGAAGGCAAACAAAAGGAAAGTCAACAAAGCTTCTTGTGCTAACATTGGTTATATACAGATGTTTTATTTATGAAGCCAACAAGAGAAAAAAAAACAAAAAGGAAGGGGAAGAGAAAGCTAGGATGACGACAGGAGGTGCTTTCGATAGATTTTATACTCGTGCATCAATTTGTGGTTATATGCATTACTTCGATATATTAAAAGAGTTTTGTGAAGAATGTCGATAATGTTAAATTGTGTGTTATATTGCACACAAATATGGGGATTATAGAATTTAGCCTGCTTCTGCAGGCGGGCAAATAAAAAATGGATTTTTCGGGTTGGTCTTGACGGTATGTGGATTTTTATAAAATTGGGGTTGTATGATGTTCGATTTAAGACTTTCAAATATTTATATACCTAGTAAGAATGCATTAGGTTAGTCAGACAACATAAATAGCTCATTCATTTAAATGTTGTTAAACTAGAAATATATATAACACTTGTGCAGGCCAAATGCTATTCGCATCCTTTTTAAAAAATTAGACACAGAATGATAAAATTAGTTCCACTTAGTTGAGGGTAAATTCCCTCAATGCCCGCTGTTTATTGCGTTAGCTCGGGACAGTTCAAAAACAATGGAAACTGCCCCCCCCCTCCCCCTCGCATCGCTCTAGTGTATTCAAGTGGAATCTGTTTCTACGAGATATTATATTTGCAATAACACCTCTAATTGTATAACTCGGTGTTGTCAACATATTTTTCTAATCATAACTTAAAAACAATTCAATGGGCATTGATCAAATGCCTTTTTTTTTTACATATTTGCTATCAGGGTAAGTGAAATGAATATACGAGTACTTTAACATTTTTCTGGTTTCAGATTTTGTCACAGAGTCTTTGAAACACATTATAAGGCAACTATAGGGGTGGATTTTGAAGTGGAGCGGTTTGACATACTTGATGTACCTTTCAATTTGCAAATGTGTGTATATTTTACAATAAATATATTATACTTAAATGAAAAAAGTTGTTTGTTGAATTTACACAAATGTCGACCGGTTTCAGATAATCTGAACCTTCCTTGGGACCGTAATCATATAAATAGGGTTAAGATTAATCGTAACCGGTCGATAAATGTATAAAATCAACAAAGTGCCTTTTGGTGGTTTTAAACAAAGAATATAAATGAATGCATTTCTTCATAATGTTTTCAGTTGGGATACTGCGGGACAAGAGAGATTTAAATGTATTGCACAATCATATTACAGAGGTGCAAGTGGTGAGTAACTATATTCTTGGAAATAAATATTTTTTTATCACACTGCATATCTCCTTTCTTAGAGATTTTGGAACCGGTTACTACAATAACGAATAACAAATAAATAATATGTTTTATATGAATTCATCCTAACAAACAAATCATTTTTTGTTCATTTTAGCAATTGTGCTGGTGTTTTCACTTTGCGACCCTGCTTCGCTAAAACACACCAAGGCTTGGCTCTTTGAGGCAATGAAGGCAAATATAGTGACGCCACTCTTGTTTCTTGTTGGCACTAAACGTGATAAAATTGTGAGTAAAATAGTCTACTTTAGACAGATATAATATTTGTGTTATAATAATTTAATAACTTGTTGGTCTAAAGAATGCAAGGCTGTTGTAAGCGTAGTGAGCAAGATTAAGAAAGGGACGCTTAGATGGTTTGGGCATGTAGAGCGAATGAACGAAGAAAGAAGTGTAAGGAAAATATACGACGTGAATGGAAGAAGAAGTCGGGGATCGGAGGAAGACATGGCACGATCAAGTAAATCAAATACTTGAGTCGGGACATGTCAGAAGTCGGAATAAGAGAAGAGAATGTATGAGACGTCGTATGAAAGTGAATGAAGCAAGAAGTGTATGCCAAGATCGAGTTGTTTGGCGGTCTGTCCTTTCTGCCTACCCCTGGTTAGTTAATTAGTTACTTAGTTGTTGGTCGTGATAGTTAGTTAGTTAGTTAGTTGTTGGTCTATAGCACAAAATGTATACGATTTTGCCACTATAAATTATCACGTCCAGAACTTTCCCTTAATACTACGGTAAGGGTTCCTAACTGGTCGATCCCAATAATTATGATTATGAATTTATAAAATAATTGTCATTTTCATGTTTTAAATTTACAACTGTGAATGAAAAAAATTATATTCTAGTCGTTGGACAAATTGGTTTTGCTAGATTTTTGCCTATCTGTTGAATGGTCAAAGTTTTTAATACTGAAAAAAAGCAAAAGCAAAAATTCTTATAAGATTCTTGTTACAGTCGATACTCGATTCCCATGAAAATTTAGGTAAAAAGTAGCTCCCAAGCTCAATACGTTTGGGAACTCTTGTCCTACACCAATATTTTGGATAACCTTGCAGTGTTCATCATCATGGGATTCATAATCAATCGTCTTTGATATAACTTTCACCAGTGGATTCTTATAAATACTCATTAATGCATACATAAGTATGTACGCTTGGTCTTCCGTAGATATTTGTGGTAGCCGAGTACTTGAGTACCAGTGATAAATTAATAAACATATTACTAACCATGAACTACCCATTTAGCCTGATGAAGAGCACTGCACGGTTGTCTGAAACGTTGAAAAAGGGGAACCAACACATTGCTGTATTTACCTATTGCATATTGTATAACTGTAGTGGCAAGATTTTGGACATATTTAGCGATAGCCCCCAGAAATTTACAAAATTTCTTGAATCTCTGGTATTATTTTAACTTCACTTGACGCAAACTTTATTTTCCCTTGTTTTTAGTTACTCAAATTCTGTGAAAGCTTTATTCAAGTTCTGTTATTATTCAAGCACTCAAACTGTAAAAATGTAATAATAACATAACTTGGAGAGAACTTTCACAGAACGTGAAAAGTAACTTTGAAATTTTGATGAATCCTTCAAATTCTGTGAAACAACACGCCCTTACTGTTTTATTTTTACATATTGTTATACACCGTTATTGGACGGTTGATATTTATACTTTCTTATTTCTCTGAAATCCTTTTTTAAAGTTAAACCCCCTCTGTTGTGTATATAATAAATAAATAAATATGTAAATGTTTCAATATAATATTTATTTTTTAGCCTTCCAGTTCTTACGTTGCAATTGAAGCTGAAGCCATGACAATGGCAAATGAATTGAATGCCGAGTACTGGGCTGTATCGTCCAAGACCGGGGACTGTGTCAATAATCTCTTCAATCGTATTGCTGCTTTAAGTTTTGACAAAGCTATGCAGAGAGATTATGATTTGGGGAACACAGATATCAGCATTGGAAATCCTTTGAGTAAGTAAAAAATGTAAAATGCAGCTATTTTAAAGGTGTTTACAAAATTATTTTGCAAATTATTATACTTAAAGTAAATAGGTTGGTATCTAATAACAACTACTAAAATTAATTTATTTTATTTTTCAGCATTGGGAAAAAGGCTCAATAAAGTTGATGGAAAACAGATCAAAACGTGTTCTGTATGCTTTAAGTGATTTTGTACATTATTTTTTCTCTCTGATATTCATAACATAACTAACTATTACTGAGAAATAATTTTAGTTATTATTAAATTATTGAAGATTTTTTTTTAATAGAACATACTTACTGTTAACGTATATTCTTCCTATGCGTGAATAGGAATAAAAAAGAACATATTTGAAATTCATTGATTTAAGTTTTTATTCACTGACGAAACATTTTTCACGAATACCATTTTTGGTATTTGTGAAAAATACATTGCAACTGAAGCTTGTAAAATATAACTCATTCTAGACATGAACAAAAAATTATTTGTACCTGTAAGGAAATTTTGTTTTCCATTTGAGTGAATTTCCAATCGAATGTTGGATTGAACGAGATTTTTTTAATATAAAATCACTTTATTAAATAAAAGTTATATTTTTTCAAACACAAAAGCCTTTTCTTTCCTTCAGATACAAAATAAATCCATTAATGGTCTAGGTTGGTATTTCATGAACAGTACAACCCTTGTACAGTGTGAAAGTATTTTTTTTATACATTATCACCACACAGGACGCCCCGAGGAAAATAATTTCCCTCAGGGCATATGTCAAAGCAGATAGCTGAGCCTCCTGACGCCTCCTATCTGGACTGCCCGGGCTTCACCCTCGTAGGCAAGTTCAGACCAAAAGGAGGTGTTTGCTTGTATAGCCAAGCTGACATCAACTGTGTGCGACTGTTGAGTTTGGAAAACTCCAGATTTGATGTAATGTGGGTGCGCGTCAGTCTTGCCAGTACGGTAAGATTTTATGCGTGTTTATACCGCTCACCAAACCTCAGCGAATCAGACTCATCCGAGCTATTTAAACATTTGAGCGAAACTATTGATGACCTCTTACCCCGCTACCCTTCGGCCGAGTTTGTTGTTCTGGGGGACTTCAATGTTCATAATGGACTCGACGGTTCACTAGCAAACACCGCCACCGAAAAGGCCAACCTTTTAGGGAAAGTGTCCACGGAAAACTCGGTCCTTGATTAAGGTGCCATCCCGCTGTCGGATCCTCACTGAGGTTTCTATATGAAAAAGCTGAGGATCCGGCATCGGGATGTACTCCATGTCTCACGGGGGCTCGATGTTAATAAAGCTATTGAAATGTGGCTCTGTGCTCTCTGGTTGGAAAAAAGCTATCATTCATATATGATCTATACCTAAGAAAGGTGACCGCTCCAACCCGGCCAACTACCGCCCCTGCCCCAGTTCTGTCCAAGGTGATGGAAAATGTGATCAACGACAAAATGCTCACATACCTCGAGAAGAACATCAATGAACATCATTTTTTGCACATCAATGACCTTTTAGATGTGCACCAATCCATTGTTACGCAGATGACAGTATAGTCCATGATAGCTTTTTGTTTGACAAGCCCCCAAAGGGCACACAAACTCCAACGGCTCGGAGGGCTAAGCAGAGAATGGACGATTACCTCGAGAGGGTCCCCTCTTGGGGTAAGAATAACCACATTGAATTTAATGTTTCAAAGACCCAATCATGTCTGATTACGTCTAAAAGGGATCGAAATAACAATCTTGTCTCCTTTAATGGAAGCAATCTTCCCAACAAGCCCCCCATTGATATGCTTGGTGTAATCATCTTGGTAAAAATCAAAAATTATTATGTAATATAGGCAATAGAAGTCATTAGCAAAATTCAGCTAGATTGGGTATAGAATTATTGAGATAATTAACTAAAATAGTGATAACTAGGTATAACCTTTAGTGACCAGCTTAGGTATGGGGGCTCCATCGAAGCCAGAGTAAAGTTAGCCTCTCAGAAGCTGGGCGTATTGTACAGGGCCCGCAGATAGTTTAATAGTACACAACTGCTGACCCTGTACAAATCGCAAGTGCGCCCTACTGTAAAATTTGGCATCCACCTCTGGTCGGGAGTTCCAAAATATCTGAAAAATAACCCTTGACTCTGTGCAGAAACGGGCGGTCTGTTTGATAGATTCGCCGATCTTAACTAACGGGTTGCAATCTTTGGGGCACAGACGTCAGGTGGGAATGCTGTCCTTGTTTTACCGGTATTTTAATGGAAAATGCTCTGAGGAACTAGCGTCATTGATCCCTTCGGCACCGGTGCATAGTCGGGAAATACGCCAAACGCGTGCCCAACTTTTGCACACAGTCGACATTTGTCACACGAGAACGGGTCGCTTTTACGACTCGTTCCTGTGTTCAACAGCTCGGCTGTGGAATGATCTGCCGGCCTCTGTGTTTCCTCCATCCTACAACATGGGTCTCTTCAAGTTACCGTAATGTAATGTCACCTTTGAGGATGCTGTGTGGAGGATCTTTTTGAGGAGAAGATGGAGTGAATATGGGTCTAGAAGAGTCCCATGTTATAGGAGGGAGACAATACAGAGGCCAGCAAATCATTCCACAATCGGGCTGTTGAACTAAAGAACGAGTCGTAGAAACGACCTGTTCTCATGTGACAAATGCAACCGTGTACAAATGTTGGGTGAATGTTTGACGTGTTTCCTGATTGAACACCGGTGCTAAGGAGATCAATGACGCTAGTTCCTCAGTGCATCTTACATTGAAATATCGATAGAACGAGGACAGCATTCCTAACTGACGCCTGTGCTGTAAACATTGCAATCCGTTTGTTAAGATAGGGGAATCTATCAAATGGACCACCTGTTTTACCACAGACTCAAGGCAAATAAGTTTGCTGAGGGAGTTTTGTACAAGTACTACACAGCAATACCTAATATAGTTACACAATTGTCACGTATAAATACAGATTTTCTGTTTGCTTTTCGTTGCGTGATGGAATTTGTCCTAAGGTGATATAAATACAGTGCCAAAATTCCTGTATGTATGCAAGTTCTATAAATCAGACAAACGCTTTTGGAAATCTTTCTGTACAGGAGACTATTGAAGATACCGGGAACAGCATCAGGGTTACCAGCAAACAAGTGCCAGTGGAGCTTATGGGTGAGGGAGCTGCTAAAAAGTATAAAGAAAAATTCACAACTGCTTACAGACATTGGTCATGAAAGCAAGAATAGAAGTCAGAAGGGTAGTTCAAGATCATATCAATGAATGAATAACATTTTATGGAACATACTACCAGTATCCGCCTTTCCTCGCTTATTGAATGCCGGCATCTTAACAAGACTCCTTCCGTAATTTTCCTCACAACGTTGCCAAATCGAAAGGCGACATAGCTCCTACGGTTGTACACAATACAGACAGGGTTAATTTGAGGGTATCACATAATAAATGTAACAGTTGGCGGGTGTTACAAGTCTCTACAACAGTAATCAAGAGATACCCCTTTAAAAGTTCAAATTTACTTCTCACCAAGCTCTTATTCAATGGTAAGGATAATGGTAGAAGAAGTCAGGGACACCTGAGGAAGACATGGCACAATCAAGTGAGCCAAATCTTTAGTCAGGCCGAGCCAAAATAACAGAAGGGTGCATATAAGACGATGCATGAATGTGAATGAAGCAAGGAGTGTATGACTAGATCGTGTTGTTTGGTGATTCATCTTCAGAAACGGTGTGATGGTAAAATAGTTAGTTTAAGGATGCTATCCTTGTTCTACTGGTATTGCGGAACTAGCATCATCGATCCCTTCAGTACCGGTGCATAGTTGAGAAACACGCCAAACGCACATCCAACTTTTGTAGACGGTTGACATTTGTCATAAGAAGACGGGTCGTTTCTGTGAATCGTTCTTGAGTTCAACAGCCCGGCTGTGGAACGATTTGCCGGCCTCTGTGTTTCCTCCCTTCTACAACATGGGTCTCTTCAAGACCCATGTTCGCTCCTTCCTCTCCTCAAAAAGACTCTCCAAACAGCATCCTCAAAGATGACATAGGCCCTGAGGGAGATTATTTTCCTCAGGACCTCCCGTGTGGAGTTAATGTAAAAAAAAGAGAATTAGAGAAGAAAAGAACCTTATCAAAGACTGATATTTCCAGTAAACTCAACTCAGACACAACATGATGGACTGGAATGGTAATGAGCGCAATTAGGTAATGGAAATAAAAATTTTCACAATTTAGTAAACATAGTTAAAATATTAAAGTTAATGAATTGGTTATCCTTTTTCAAACGTCCAGGTTTACTTATTATTTAGTCCCTAGATCTCAGTAGTTAGGATCCATTTCTATATTAACAACACCAAACAAAAATTAAACTTTAATAGTAGACAAAAAATGAGGGCACTGCGATCGTTTAAAAGGTTTTAAACGACAACATCAAGATGGCTCATAGAAAAATTAAATTTCGTTTGAAAAAGCACAATGGTCCAAATGCATGTTTTTAATTTAAACCAAACGGTCTTCAGAAATTTGCGGTACTTTCCGAAAGGAGATGATTCTACATCATATTCCAGGCAATTAAATTTAAACTTTTGTTATTATTGCTTTGCAAGGAAGATATGAAAGGGCGATTTTTTGGATTACTGGAATGTATGTATTAAAATATTGATTTATTAGACGTTAAATGAAAGTGAAACAAAATCATATCCACATGTAATTTCATCGATTTATGTTTTGCCTTGTTTCTAATGTACTGTAGAAAAAAAATTTACGTAAAGAACAAATTTCACAGAAAATGTGAAAAGCTTGGTGTTGCCATAGTAAGAAAAAAAATTCTCCACATTATATTTCTACTTTTTATTGCCAAAATTATTCGTAGGTATCCTAGCCCTGCCTAATGAGATTTTCATGAATGGATGAGATTTTTTTGTTGATATTCGTTCCTACGTCGATAGGAAATGTTTTTCGCCAGAAAAGGAACGATATGTATGTAACATAGATGTACCACTCTCGTATGCATGTAAAAAATTGTACATATGCATCATCGTAGATTATCATTTTTCTTTTTCTAATAAACCAATTTTATTTTTCTTAAAAAGTGAGAAGAATAGCAACACAGCAACGTTTTTGACACTTATTTGACAGTTGACAGGTGTCATTGAAACCGTAAAATTCACTGCTAACAACAAGGCATAGAAAGTACGAACTTGTCATAAAAATTTCTGTGACGTGTACATTTGATTATCATTACTTGACATATTCATAAATAATGATATTGAATATATTTTACACGCATATATTGTTACCCGAACCATGACCCGGGAGGATTTTTATTATTATTACATTTGGATTTTGTGCCGCACGGCGGCGCTGGTGTTCTCACGTAGGCCAACTTCACTTCACATTTATCCACATTCCAGATTTTGAGTTCGAGTGATTCTAAAGCTAGAGTTGTCAAACGGTTCGCGACCGGGGAACGAAAAAGTGAATCAATTTGTTGCTTCAATTTCCGTAAATTATGCGTCTGACCTGTGATATGTGATTCTGCGAAATAGTGGTTTTTTTAAATTTAATTGAGCTCGTCGCTGGCGTTGAATATTTTATCCATTATTCAAAGTTTTCAACTTTGGAAACAGAACACTTGTGGAGTGAGTGAAAACTTTGAAAAATAAAAGCTGCTTTGGAGAATTGCGAATTTGCTTTAGGTCTGTAAGGTAGGTAATATAAAATAGATGATTTTAGTTCAATAATTTATACGACACCCTTCGTTTATCCCTTAAATATTTTTTAATCCCAAAAGTTTGTTACAAGAATAAAATATTCTCCGATTTACGAAAACATTTTTATTTTTGCAATTTTGTTTTATAACTTGTTTGTTACCGTGGCATTGAAATACATACCTACCACGCTTTGACCATTTCCTTCAAGTACGTAGCTACGTGAATCGAATTTGATCAACGATAACAATAAGTTCTAAGTTAAATTTATTCTCAAATTATTCACCGCGATATACTTACTCTATTATCACGAGACTGGAGAATGTGATAATGTTGTTATGCATGACATTACTGACATTTTTTGATATAATGTTGATTTGTTTTAGTGACGATAATTGAAAGTTTTAAAAAGATTTTCTGATTATTTTCCACGCCGATATTATTTATTTCTGGTCAGTGGTCTGGCTAGAATCTAAGTAGAATTTGTGTAGGTCGCCAAAATAATGTAGACAAAATTTGAGGGCGCTGCGATCATTCAAAAAGTCTTAAATGGAAACACCAAGATGGCACAGAGGAAAATGAATGCAAGTTTAAAAATAACAATGGTCCAACTGCATATAAGTAAAAATATGCAGTTGGACCATTGTTATTTTTAAACTTGCATTCATTTTCTCTGTGCCATCTTGGTGTTTCCATTTAAGACTTTTTAAATGATCGCAGCGCCCTCAAATTTTCCACACGCTGTTCAGAAATTATTACTACTTTCCGAAAGGAGATGATTCTAAACCTTATTTTAAGACAATATTTTGAGTTATTTTTTTAAAATTATTTTTTAACGCTTTGTAAGGAAGATAATTATAGGAAGTTTATTAGATGTTAGCTCAAAATAAAACAAAATGTAATTCACATATCAAAATTATAAATAAAAGAAACGTAAATACATGTAATCTATTCTCTGTTCAACGTTAGAACGACCTACGAGCGCGCGTGTTGCCACCCCTTTCCCTGCCACTTTCTCCACGACTTGTTAACACATTCAAACCCATTACATATTTAAACAATTAACTTATGTTTTTTTTTTATTACCTAACTACGGACACAAAATGAACACATTTTAATATTTATGGTGATATTATTACAATATCCATAATTTTGCATTTTATGTGGCGTCAGATTCATCAAATCGCCTAAGGAATTAATCCGAAGTTGAAAATATCATTGCCATTAAAACTATTTTTCCCAAATGAAAGTAAATGAATCATCTTTGTTGTCCCCGAGTTCAAGAACAATATAATCGACATTCCAAGTTTTTTTGCTTGATACCAATAGCATGTCGAATAAAAAAAATCCAATGATCTGAAATAACATTTACTATCATTGTGCGTTGAGGTTTGTGTTCCGCATATAAAATAATTAAACTACAAAAACGAACATCCAACATTCAGTAATTTTAAACAGCACAGTATCCAAATTCTACAAAAATGCATTATTGCTATTGTTGCAATTCGAATAGCTATAAATAAAATACATAATTAATGTCTACCTGTCTTCTTTTGTTTTTTACAATTGGTGTCCGAGCGTCTGGTGATAATGAATTTAACTGAACATTCATTTTATCACACGGTCTGAATGGGTTAATGTCTCAAACACGTGAGTATAGGTGGAGTCATATCGCCACTAGCCATCCGCGAGTGATGCGACGCATCCAAAGGGGGTGGGAATGCGCAGTAAGAACCAAAATATTAACAGGTCGTTCTTAAGGGGAACGGCTGCGGTGCCTGTTTCATACAAATCTTAATTTTGGATTTGAGGCCAAAATACCCATCCAAACTGAATTATATATTTTTTAAATTAAAGGTTTAGTAAATATCTAGTACGGATGAGAAGTCTTTTATTTATTTTTGTTTTACCTTATGAAATATCGGCCATTACAGGAATTGATTTTTCGCGATTTTAGAGGCATCTTTAATAATTATTTAGGGGCTAACGGTGATTAAAAATTTTAATTAAAATTAAATAAAAATTAATTTTATTTTTAAAATATTAAAATAAGCATTATGGTGGACTTTAAATTAAATTAAAAACGACCAATTTACGGTGGAACACAAATTTGCCATACAGAATTTAAAATATTGACCCGACTTTTATTTTTTTTTAAAATGTTTTATTTGTATATTTTTCTTTATGTAATTATACTTACATAGCAAATGTGATATATTTTTTAAAAAGTACGATAAACCCGCAAATAATTTTCTAAGCTGCCTCTAAAATTATGAAAATACATTTTTTTTCATGGCACATACTTAAAAAAATTAAAACCAAAATAAATAAAATATTTCTCATCCGTACTAGATATTTACTAAACCTTTAATTAAAAAAATATATAATTCAGTTTGGATGGGTATTTTGGCCTCAAATCCAAAATTAAGTTTTGTATGAAAAAGGCACCGCAGCCGTTCCTCTTAAGTTGAACCGGGTATATTATGTTGTTTTGCCTTGCTTCTTTAAACAGATCAAAATTACACATTTTCAGAAAACGAAAAAAAAAGAGTTGTGTGGTTTTTCTTTTGGACGTTGATGTTTGTTTACAACGAATTGTCAAACTCGAATGTGAAGCATAACCTCAAATCTAAATGTAATCAAAAATATTGTTCAAGTTCGTACGAAATCTATCTATTTATATAAAGAAGAGTTTCTATTTTTTTTATACAAATCTCCAGTTTATTCCGAGCCTGATGAAATTTTGCACACTCAACCTTCAAAGCAAGAGGAAGGTCACTGCCTGCATAAGATTTCTAAAAACCACCCTATCCCCTTTTCCCAACCCTTAAAGTAGAATTTTGTACTCCTTGATGAAATTTTGCACACTTGACGTTCTAAATAAGAAGAAAATTACTTGGTAGGGGTAACACATCACAACTTCAAACCATTCATAACCCCGGGATACTTCAGCTAGTTAATTATATTTGTTAACAGCCCCCTTGAGGTGATTTTTCATAAAAACGGCGCTATACAAATCATCCAATTATTATTAACAGACCATAACTACATACCAGCCATTTCAGCAGCTCGTCTGTAGACATCTTCTAAATTAGAGAGGAGCTTCCTCGCTCGAAATTCTGCTAAAAAGCGCTCAAACCCGCGTTCCACTGTGTGTTATATTGGTTTATTCGTTTTAAATAAATTGAAACAATGAATAAATAAATTAATTAATAATTTTTGGTCGGAAAATACTTCTAGGCGGATTTCTGGCAACAAATAAGAAACTTCAAAGGAACGTGAGGAGTTTGGTTTTACCATAGTAATGTTTTTTTTTGTTTTTTGTTTTTAAATTTCTGGATTATTTTTCCTCGCTTATTTCGTTTAGTAAGAATTCTGTACTTACCGCCCACTGACGAGGATGTATTATTATTATTTTTTTTCATCTTTTGCTACCACCGGACTAGGCACATGTAGTGATGGGTAGATTCCCGGGAATTTATTTTTGGGGAATATTACATGTAATTTCCACAAAGGGGGAAAATTGCGGGAATTTTCACCTTTAGCTTGCAATAGGACATTGGTGATCGTCAGCTTGGTGGTGCCTGTCTCCAATTATATTAATGTTCAAGTCTCCAGCTATGATGCAGTTTATAAATTTATTGAAGATATACTATTTATTGAACATATCTGAAGATTTTCGTTCAAAGAGATTAGGAACTGCGATATGTCATTATATGATGGAGACCGGTAGATGGGGATGATGACAACTGAATCGAGATGTTGTATATTTACACCGTTTGCTTCTATTATAGCAGTGGATATAGCTGAACCAGAAATATAATCTTTTTTGTGTATGCTATCCCTCCTGCACTATGGTTTTTTTGTGTGTGCTTTTAATATTATTTTTTAAAATGAAAAACATTGTAGCCTTGTATGCTGGGCGCAATAAAGTCCTTATCCAACATTCGGTAAGGATGATAACATAAACATTTATTTTTTTGTAAAAAGCATTAACTTTGTGGCTCGCCATAATTTATATATTTATATGTCTTGTCAATATTCTATACAATGAAACTAACAAATTATCAACACTTTTGGCAACACTTTTGATTAATTTTTTTTAAGCAGTAATTTCCTTTAAAATGTTGATTGCTTTTGAAGAATCGAGAATATTTAATGTAGATATGTCAATAATGTTTTGTATTTCATCTTCAATGAATGCCATATCGATTTATCTATTTAAAAGTAGATAGTATAGCATGTTATATGGTAAATACATTTCCAGTTCGGATAGAGTATTTTGCATCGATTGAGTTCCAATTAATTATTCTGGTAGTTTCAATTTTTTAATATGTTTTTTAAACTGATCCCCTGTTTTAAAATCCAAGTTTTCGACCTTAGTGCGCCTGTGCGTGCGCCGCCATCTTTAAAAAAACAGCGAAAATCGCGGCAAAATATAGTTTTTCCCAAATATCACCTTTCCAATGCAAATTTTGACTAATATAGCTATAAAAAAATTTGTACTTACATAAAATTTCCTATAACTTATCTGGCAACAATTTTCTTCTATCTCTAATAGATACCGAGATATAAAGTCTTAAAAATGCATAAACTTTTTAAAAACAAGCAAAAATCACGACCATGTCTGGTTTTTCCGAGAGTATTTCGTTTCCAGTGCAATTTTGTGAAAAAATTACTGATACCAGTTTAATAGAACATAATTTATTTATTTTTAATTTATCTTTATAAAACATAACATATACGTGATTCTGACTGATGTCTGCCTTTACATCGCTAAATTAAAATATATTTAATGCAGAATTACGGAGCAACATTCACACCTGTCTAATTTAGAATTGACGCGCCCTTGAGCGTAGATTACCATTGATATTACGCATTTTCTAAATGATAATCCAATAAAGTCCAATGAACTTCATGTACAGCCAGTGAAGAAAAT